>NW_018922875.1:5267-28050 GCF_002207925.1 Prunus avium
CATGCTGGATTGGTTGGATAGGCAATACTTGTCCAATGGAGCTCAAATTTGGATATGTTGTAGTTAACATCCATTGGAACAAGTCTCATGAAGATCTTCACCTCATCCGAGCACCAGAGCATGTTGATCCCAGGCCAAGAAGTTGACCTACAAAAATGAACAAAAACAGAATTTTTAACCAATAATGCACTTTTAGCTCATGTTCATTCCAACCAAGGTAAAATCTAAGAAAACACAAAAAGGAAGTAAAAAGCTATAAAATATCAAGAACTAACTCAAAATAGTGGGTGAATAACATGAAAAATCATGTGTAAAAATGAACCGAACAGCGAGCCATGGGGAGACAGATTGGGGAGGTGCTTGGGGACTACATCACTTTTGACCAAAGTAAACTGGGATGGGGAGGAATGTGTAGGAAGCTATTTACGAGCCTGGGTGGCGCTGGAGATGACCAAACCACTACGACAATGCTTGCCTATCCGGTTGGGTGATGGTAGAGATGATGTTGTGAAAGTGGATATTCGGTACAAAAAACTTCCGCATACATGCTACCTATGCGGCAGATTGGATCACATGGAAAATGAGTGCTCTAAATATGCAGGTGAAGGGTTGATGGATCTTGACAAATCATATGGCAAAGTGGTTTCAGGAAGATGTGTTTGGCCCAGAATATTGTCAACTGCCAGGACGCCAATTTGGTTTGGACTCTAAGCTATGGTCCATGCATGCTCCATAAGTGGTGGATGAGGAGGAAGAGGAAAAGAAAGATGAGGAAAAGGAAAAGGAAGAAACGACAGTCGTTGTAAGACGGCGGCGTGATGAGGAGGATAGGCCTGACATGGATGAAAATCGAGGAGATCCGCAACGGCCACAAATGATGGAGAGGTGTGCGGTTAACGATATCATTATGTTAGATTCGAAAATCCCATTAAGCGGCTGATCTTAATCTATGCTGTCTGAGAATAAATCTGTTGCTTTTGTATGTTTCTACTTGTTATTTGTCCCCTAGATTTTGTTCTCCGCTTTAGTATTTGTTCTGTGAAATGCGATTTGGGTTTTAGTTAGTCTAATGCGGTTCCCTAGGGTTTCAGTATTCGGGATCTGGGATTTCGTTGCTTTCAATCAAATAGTTCATGTCCTAGATTGTGTTATATTTGTGGTTTTGAGGATTTAAGCTTACGTCTTCATTTATGGTACATTTTTTTTTCTTTTTAAATTTCTTTTTGGGCTTGTCTTTCTTACTTTTAAGTGATTGGAAATGTAATAAATGGGTATGTTTGGTGATGGTAAAGATGATGTTGTGAGAGTGGATATTCGGTATGAAAAACTTCCGCATACATGCTATCTATGCGGTAGATTGGATCACATGGGAAGTGAGTGCTCTAAATATGCAGGTGATGGGTTGACAGATCTTAACAAACCATATGGCAAGTGGTTTCTGTTTAGCCTAGATTATCTTCGACTGACAGGACATCGATTTGATTTGGCCTCTAAGCCATGGTTTATGCATGCTCTAGAAGTGGTGGAGGAGGAAGAGGAAGAGGAAGAGGAAGAGACGGCGGCTATTGTAAGACGACGGCTATTGCAAGACAGCGGCGTGGACGAAAATCAAGGAGATCCGCAATAGCCACAAATTATAGAGGTGTGCAGTTAGTGATGTCATAATGTCAAATGCAGAAATCCCATTATTGGAGGCGGTTGATCTGAATCTGTGCTGTCTGAGAATAGATCTATTGCTTTTGTATGTTTCTATTTGTTTTTGTTCCCTTAGATTTTGTGCTTCGCTCTCGTATTTGCTTTGTGAAATGAGATTTGGGTTTTAGTTAGTCTAATGCGGTTCCCTAGGGTTTCAGTATTCAGGATATGGGTTTTTGTTGCTTTGAATCAAATAGTCCATGTCCTGAATTGTGTTATGTTTGTGGTTTTGAGGATTTAAGCTTACGTCTTCATTTATGATACATTTCTTTTTTTTCTTTTTTTTTTTATTTAAAAAAATTTGGCTTGTCTTTCTTACTATTAAGCGATTGGAAATATAATAAATGGGTATGTTTGGTGATGGTAGAGATGATGTTGTGAGAGTGGATATTCAGTATGAAAAACTTCCGCATACATGCTATCTATGCGGTAGATTGGATCACATGGAAAATGAATGCTCTAAATATGCAGGTGAGGGGGGTTGACGGATCTTGACAAACCATATGGCAAGTGGTTTCTATTTGGCCCAAATTATCATCGACTGCCAGGACACCAATTTGGTTTGCCTTCTAAGCCACGGTCCATGCGTGCTTTAAAAGTGGTGGAGGAGGAAGAGGAAGAGGAAGATACGGTGGCTGTTGCAAGACAGCGGCGTGGTGAGGAGGATAGGGCTGATGTGGACGAAAATCAAGGAGATCCGCAACGGCCACAAATTATATTGAGGTGTGTGATTAGTGATGTCATTATGTCAGATGCAAAAATCCCATTATTGGAGGAGGTTGATCTGAATCTATGTCGTCTGAGAATAAATCTATTGCTTTTGTATGTTTCTACTTGTTTTTGTTCCCCTAGATTTTGTGCTCCGCTCTAGTATTTGCTTTGTAAAATGCGATTTGGATTTTAGTTAGTCTAATGCGGTTCCCTATTGTTTCAGTATTCAGGATCTGGGTTTTCGTTGCTTTCAATCAAAGAGTCCATGTCATTGATTGTTTTATGTTTGTGGTTTGGAGAATTTAAGCTCACGTTTTCATTTATAGTACTTTTTAAATAAATAAAAAATTTAATTTGGCATGTTTTTCTTACTTTTAAGTGATTGGAAATGTAATAAATGAGTATATTTGATGACGGTAGAGATGATGTTGTAAGAGTGGATATTTGGTATGAAAAACTTCCGCATACATGCTATCTATGCGACAGATTGGATCACATGGAAAAAGAGTCCTCTAATTATGTTGGTGAGGGGTTGACGGATCTTGACAAACTATATGGCAAGTGGTTTCTAGAAGATGTGTTTGGTCCAGATTATCGTCGACCGCCAGGATGCCAATTTGGTTTAGCCTCTAAGCCTTGGTCCGTGCGTACTCCAGAAGTGATGGAGGAGGAAGAGGAAGAGACGACAGTTGTTGCAAGATGGCAGCGTGGTGACAAGGAGATCCGCTACGGCCACAAATTATGGAGAAGGGTGCGGTTAATGATGTCATTATGTTAGATGCGGAAATCCCATTATTGGAGGCTGTTGAAGCGGCTCAATTCCCTAGCCTATACCTGAATATAACGCCTGAAGTAAATGTTGATGATGAATCATGAGATTCAAAGGCCATCATTCCATATGAGGAGAATTCAATGAGGAAAGTTGTTGGGGCCTTAAAACCAATATGGTAGTTACATCAGGAAGGTTTTACTCTGTCTATCACGTGCTCCAACTCCTTTGGACTTGTAACAAAGGAACTTGGGCCACGAATGGAGGATGTGGGCCAAGATGACCCTTCTGGTTTGGGGCCAATTATTTAGCAGATATCGCTGGAATCCAAGAGGGAAGCAAAGATAAAATCTTGAGTCTTGACACATAATAAAGAAACAAGGGAGTATGCAAAATTAGGTTCCGAGGCCAGAAGGAGAAGTGAACCAACATGGCAAACGAGGCCAGTAGGGGATTAGGGTTTTTGAGACACTATGCTTATCTTCTGGTTCTTCTATATGGCACTGAGAAGTGGTGGAGGCTAATGAGCATAAGCCCTGCTGGACACAATGAATCTACCAGGCTGGAACTGCGAAGGGCTTATGAACCCTTGGATAATTGAACCATTACGATGTCTTATTCATAATGAGGATCCCAAACTTATGTTTCTATATAAAACACGCTGCTCACGAAGCACTATGGAAAACATTCGCATAAAATTGGGATTTCAACAGAGTATAGTAGTAGACAGTAATGGGGCATCTGGAGGCCTATGTCTTATGTGGAAGGAGGAGCTAGCAGTCATTGTTGCATTCCTAAGAGGACACAAATTAATGTGCAAACAACCAATTAAAAATACCCGCAAGTGCACGAATCTATTGAAGTATAGATTATGTAAGTACGGGGTCGATCCCACGAAGAACTTGTCGGCTTCCTATAAGTTCTAATTTGAGTACGTAAAGAACACTTAATTGACACACCACAAATGCACAAATGCAAAATGGAAACTAAAAATGAGTAAAGAAGTGTAAAAGAAATGAAACAACACAAGAAAACTAAACAAAAACACAAACAGCATTTTCTATCACCCTTTTATCACCCATTTATCACCTATGAACAGTGCTAAAGCGACCGGTCGTCAGGTAAAAGCGACCGATCGTTTTTGGGCAGATTCGTTTTCTCTGTTTTTCAGTTTCGACCTCTATCCAGTGTTTTGCCTATAACTTTCCAACCGTACGTCCAAAATTCACGTTCATTATACGGTTGGATTCAGCACAGAAAATGGAAGAACACAAAGAGGACCAAAAGTCCAAAATAATTACAGAAAGAAATAAAATTCAGTAACAAAGACACGTAACGGGTCAAACACGCAACTCACACACACATTGGGGGGGGTTTTGATTTGGTTCAAGTGATCTATTTCTATTGCATGTAAGTAAATGGACTTCGAATTTAAATGAGAATGGAAGAGATGAATTATCAAGATGTGAAATCAAAATGTAACAAACACTAGGGTTTCGGAATCCACCCTAAACAATTCTACCCAAGTTCATGAATACTCAAGTAATGAACTCTAAACGTGTTGATGAAGATGTTCGCAATCAAGACCATGGGTCGTAGCTCAAGACGCATTGATTCTCTCTAATATACGTAAAGTGCATGGTTCGTGCTACAATACTTGTGCCCTCCTCATAACCGAACCTAGGTATGGTTCGTACTTCGATTCAATTACAAGGAGAACCCATTAAGTTCAAAGAGAATATGAACATCACAAGAATCCTAATAGCATGGTGTTTACATTAGGTATTCAAGAAACCAATTCACATGGATGATTCTTACTTCATCCATTTATTGCTTAGGATAACATGAAGATACATATAATCCCAACAATCTCAAGAAGCATGCTTTCAAAGATGGCCAACCAAGGAAAAACACACATCAAGGAAAGATTAATTTGGTGAATTGGAATTCATCAACAATATCTAGAAATTCATACACTCAAGCATCAAAACAAAAAGGTAATCATGTTTAGGGCTTCAACCTAAGCCCTAGCTATGAAGTTTAGTTGCTCATACTTATTCCAAATACAAACTCAAAATAAAATTAGAAAGAGTTTACAGATTTTCAGAAAATGATAAAAGCTTCAAGATCATCAATGGTGGAAGTCTTCTTCTCCACTTCTTGCTTGGATGACTTTGTCTTCCTCCTCTAGCTCTCCAGCTCCCAGCTTTTAGAAAGTCTCTGCAAATTGTAATAAAAACTGAATGAATGATCCCTTGCCTAGCTGCTGCCCCAAAGTCAATTGATTCCTCTCTATGCTCCTCTCTCTCCTCCTTTTCATCATGGCACACTTTTGCCTTTGTTTTCTTGTCTCCTCTCATGATGAAGTCTTGTCTTCACAAAGATGCCAATTGCTTCAGAAAATATCTCATTTACTAAGGTAATTTCTTGTTACCAAGTGTTATGGTAACAAGAAATTAAGATGACACAAAAGAGGTAAAAGCTGGCCAAATCCGGATTTCCAGAACTGTGGTAACATGATGGATTGGTTGGATAGGCAATACTTGTCCAATGGAGCTCAAATTTGGATAGATCATCACCTCATCCAAGGACCGGAACATGCTGATCCAAGGCCACGAAGTTGACCTACGAAAATGAACAAAAACAGAATTTATATCAAATAATGCACTTTTAGCTCATTTTCATACAAACCAAAGTAAAACCTATTAAAACACAAAAAAGAAGTAAAAAGCTATAAAATGTCAAGAACTAACTCAAAATAGTGGGTGAATAACATGAAAAATCATGTGTAAAAATGAACCGAACAGTCATGGCTCACTTAGTACAAACCATATTGATACTGAGATGAAGATTCTTAGAGTACGAGGTAGGTGGTGTTTTATTGGTTTTTACGGGTGTCCAGTTATTGAGGAGCGTCACCGATCCTAGGATTTATTGACAAGATTGGGACCAACAAACTCTTTGCCTTGGCTGTGTTGTGGAGATTTCAATGAGATTGTAAAGGCTGATGAAAATATTTGTGGTAAAAGGAGGAAAAAGGAACAAATGCAAGGATTTAGACAAGCTGTTGATACATGTGGATTTAAAGACTTGGGTTACACGAGACCAAAATATGCATGGTGGAGAAATAATCCGGTGGAAATTCGAATTCGACTCGATCATGCCTTGGCTACAACAGATTACTGCTCTCGTTTTCTTGGTACAGAGGTTTTACATTTAAATCCTACCAGGTCTGATTACATGCCCCTTAAAGTAATAATTAGTAGGAGGATACAATTAAATGGGTGACGTAAGAAATTATTCAGCTTTGAAGAGATGTGGGCTGAACATAAAAATTGCATAGAAACTATCTGAGATGGGTGGCAACGGGGCTCTACACCATTTACAACTACCGAAAAACTCAAATGCACTCGACACCAATTACTGGGATGGAGTAAAAGTAATTTTGGCCACCTCCAAAACCAAATAAAAATTACATAAGAGAAATTGGGCAAGTTGTTGGAAGCTCTGCAAAAGGTGAAGATAAGAAAGGAGCTTACGACACAGTTGGTTCTCTAATGGCAAAAATTGAAGTGTATTGGCGACAACGCTCAAGAGCCACTTGGTTGAAAGCGGGAGACCACAATTCTAAAATTTTCCATTATAAAGCTTCTAGCCATTGGAAAAGAAACAATATCTCAGTGCTCGAATATGAGCATGGGAGATGGCAGACGACGGAGCAAGGGTTAAAGTGGACGGTGGTTAATTATTTCTAGCAATTGTTTTCTTCCACTGAGCCTTCCGAATATATAAAGTTATTGGACGCTGTAAAGGGGCGTGTCACAGAGGAGATGAACAAGGTTCTCTTAGCGGAGTTTACACCAGAGGAAATTAAAATTACGCTTTTTCAAATGCACCCTCTAAGGCACCAGGCCCAGACGGTTTCTCTCTTTTTCTCTATCAAAAATATTGAAAGATTATAGGTAAGGATGTGGTGGAGGTAGTTTTGCACTTTTTCAGAACAGGAAAATTATTGAAGAAGATAAATTTCACACATGTGACCCTTATCCCGAAAGTCCATGAACCGAAAAACATGATGCAATTACGCCTCATCATCCTGTGTAATGTCCTTTATAAGATAGGCGCAATCCTTCCTTCTTTGATCAATGACACCTAGAGTGTTTTTGTTCTAGGACGTGCAATCTCCGACAATTCAATTGTGGCTTTTGAATTGCTACATATGATGCATAAAAGGACCAAAGGCCGACAACGGTATTTGGCTCTCAAGATTGACATGAGTAAAGCCTATGATCTGGTATAGTAGAGTTTTATGGAGGCTCTCATGGAAAGAATAGGTTTTGTACCACACTGGGTCCACTTAATCATGGAGTGCCCAATCACAGTATCTTATTCGTTCATGTTGAATGGCAATCCAGTTGGTTATGTACTTCCACAAAGAGGATTGAGACAAGGTGACCCCCTCTCACCATATTTAATCTTACTATGTGTTGAGGCTTTCTCGTGTCTTATTTTGCAGGCGGAACGACATGGTTTACTTCATGGAGTGAACCTGTGTCGGGAGACACCATTTGTTAGCCACCTTTTTTTAACCGACGATAGCTTTCTATTCCTACGGGCAAACCGAGAGGACTGTGAACAACTGAGCATTATTTTCCAAAAGTATGAAAGGGCGTGTCAGGCCAGAAAATAAATTTGGAGAAGAGTAGTGTTTCTTTCAGCAATAATATGGAATGTAGTAATCAGGACAACCTGGTTGCAATTTTGGGTGTGAGGAGGGTTGACCAACATGACGTTTACTTGGGGTTGCCTACTTATGTGGGCAGATCCAGAAGGCAATGTTTTAACTCTCTTAAGGAACGCATTTGAAAGAAAATACAAGGTTGGAAGGCCAAACGTTTAAGCTTTGCACGGAAAGAAATTCTCCTAAAAGTGGTGTCACAAGTTGGGCCTATTTATACGAAGAATTGATTCCTCATTCCTAAATCCTATGTGAAGAAATTCAACAAGTGATGGCTTGTTACTACTGGGGTGAGCAAGATTGGCAACGAAAAATACACTAACTCAGTTTGAACAAATTATGCTTGCCAAAACATGAGGGTGGGCTTGGTGTTCGTTATCTATATGCCTTTAATATGGCTCTCTTGGCCAAGCAGCTATGACGCCTGATTCAAAACACAAACTCTTTAGTGGCTCACACCCAAAAAGCTCATTATTTTAAAAACTGCTCTATATTGGGGGCACAGATTGGAAACTCCCCCTCCTACGTTTGGCAAAGCTTATGCAAAGCATTTGTGATTATCGAATGGGGATCTCAGTAGCGAATCAAGAATCGCCACAATGTACATGTATGGGGGGACCGATGGTTGCCTGATTATGAATTTTTTCAAGTTTCCTCCCCACAGGATTAAGGGTTTGAGGAGGCAAGAGTGAACATTCTTATCAACCCAGTCACTTTGCAATGGAGGGATGAACTCTTGTAAGCTTGGTTCTCAGATGAGGAAGTGAACTGCATCCAAAAAAATCCAAGTTTCATACATCCACCTGACACTTTAATTTGATACTTTTAGAGAGGTGGTCAGTACACAGTACGGAGCGGGTATGAAGTTGCTCGAAGGTTTTTGCTCTAGTAAGACGGGGACGATACCCCTACAAATAGAGGATCCATTAATGCTTTTGAACATGTTTGGAAGAAGATTTGGAGGGCCCGGGTGCCACCAAAGGTCCGCATATTCATTTGGTGCTCTTTATTAAATATTTTACTCACTAAGGATAACTTGAATCGTCGCGACATCTCTCAACTGGGAGGCTGCACCATTTGTGGGGCTAACGAAACTGTCTCCCATGTCCTCCTCCAATGCCCCATGGCTACTTCTTCTTGGTCTTTGTATCCGGCATGGGCAAACTTTTATACTGAATCATTGAAGGAGTTACAGAGGTGTATTGTAGGTTAAGATGACGGTTTTTTATGAAAACCGTCATCTTTACATATAATAGACGACCCTTTTAAAAAAAAACCGTCATCTTTACATATAATAGAGGTTATTTTATAAAAACCGTCGTTAATTTTCTATAAAGACAACGGTTGGTTTATAAAAACCGTCGTTAATTATCTGTAAAGACCATGATTTATTATAAAAACCGTCGTCTAATAAGTTTCCAAACTACTACATTTTAGTTCTTTTGATTTCCTATGATGCTATACAACGATTTTAACTAGAAAACCAACCGTAATGCTTTATTAATGAATATATACACTCAAAAATAGTTTCTTTCATAAAGCTTGAAGATTCAATAGTTATTACATAGTTAACCAATCTTTATTCTACAACAAACATAATTCCTACCAATTAAATATAAATATTCAATTGATACATGTTTGTACCATATCTGACCCTCTACTCGTACAACGACACGTGGATCTTATAAACTCGCCCAAGTACCCAAGGCCTCGGACAATCGGCATAGGATACTGATGATATTGTCTCAAAGCAGCAAAAGATCATTACAAGCCCAACACAGCCTACAATCGGTATCCCCTACCGATTCTGCAGAATCAACCTCGAAGCACCCGCCTGAAATATCTAAGGACTCGTGTCAACCTCATAGGGCCCTCCCACGAGTCCCACATCGAAAATGAGCACTAAGAGCATACTAAATGCCCTCTATAAATAGGCCCCTCCACTACAATACAGGGGTAAGACTTTTCAGCTTGACTTTTATACTTCTATATGGTCAACAGCAAGAGCTCTTAAAACAACAAACTTACTTCGGCATCGGAGGGTCTTAGGCTAGTTCCACACCGGTTCCATAGACCTTGCGAGTCTCGACTTCTTTCTATTCAGGATCAGCATCCAAGGACAGGAAGAATCGGCATCCAATATTCAATCGATCTCTCGATCGTCCATCTCGATTGTAAGTTGCACTCATCTCTATCTGTTCAGATTTAGTGCCAACAATACATATGGTAATTAAGTAGTACAATATTTTCCTAACAAGACCTACGTACTCCTAATCCAAGTCTTCCTCATCCAAACATACAAATGATGCACAACTGAAGTCTCCTCCATCATCCCTGTAAATAAATCAAAATGACAGAGAGAGAAAAAAAGCTAAGATTATAAACATATAAAATTAGGTGGAAGAGAAATTTTACCATTGGACCATATTTCCATAGAAAACTTGTAAAATGAGCATAAAAAAGACCATCGAGAACCTGCAAATGGAAAAATATATAAATAAAATGATGGTGAAAAGGGAAGGTAACAAATTTTCAACAATAAAAGACATACGACTCACATAGAAAAGACCATAGAAAACCTGCAAAAGAAAAAGTTATAAATCTGCAAATAAAAAAAGAAGAGTTAGAGCATGATCTCTCAAAAGAAGCACAACAGTAATATACTTGGATAAGCTATTACCTTAAAGCGTCATCAGAGAAGAAGAGCAATACATATGGCTGAAAAAGGTCATAACTAATTAACAAGGTTCACAACTTGATGCAACCATCACGATTTACAGCCGAAATAATCTCAAGGAGACAAAGAACATACCAGAAACGCAAAGAGACTAATCCAGAATTCACTAGCAAGATATAGAAGGGTATTGAGAGATTATGTGACTTTCAAATCAAACCTTTCGAAAGGTAGGAGGCTAGGGTTTCGATCTTCACAATTATCAAGAGTGCGAGGGCCTGAAGTGGTGACGACAGCTATGGGCCTAAAGTGGCTTGTGCGACAGATTTCGACGAGTCTTTCTAGATCGCAACTACAAAATTGGAAAGCTAATTGGACCAAGCCACTGAGGTTGATGAGAGAGTTGACCGCCTGAGATGGAGATCATCGTTAAAGAGCGTGGAGATTGAGATCTTCACCATCCAACCAGTTTTGATTCTCAAATACAGAACCTCCCTCTCCATCTTATGGATCTGCGAAGACCTTAATCTCTCAACTCCTTCATTGATATCGATTTTCTGATGATTTTGTAGAGAGTTTCATGATGGTGTTTTAGAGAGCTCAGTAGGGTTTCAAGGAGGGAGAGATAAGGTTTTCAAAGACGGGGGAAAATCTAAAATTTTGTCTTGCGCGAATTCACTTAAGCGGCCTTTTTTTAGCGTGTTTTAAAAGACGACGCTTGTTAGTGACAAGCGTCGTCTTTTAAAAATCAAGTGGCATTTTTTTGTAAATAAAAACCGTCGTATTTTGCCTACAATTAACGACGGTTTTAACAAAAACGTCGTCCTTACCTATAAACAACGATGATTTTTTGTCACAAACCGTCATCTATACAACAACAGTTCTTTAAAAAAAAACTGTCGTCTTTACATATAATAGACGACCCTTTTTTTGAAAAAACCGTCATCTTTACATATAATAGACAACCTTTTTTTTAAAAAAAAAAAACCGTCATCTTTACATATAATAGATGACAATTCTTTCAAAAAAACCGTGTCTTTACAAAAAAAAAGGCCACTTGATTTTTAGAAGACGACGCTTGTCACTAACAAGCGTCGTCTTTTAAAAATCAAGCGGCCTTTTTTTTTTGTTCAGTGTGTTTTAAAAGACGACGCTTGTTATTGACAAGCGGCATCTTTTAAAAATAAATCTAATGCTAGTAGTGTATAAGATGATATATCATGACGGTTTTAAAAACACCGTTGTCTTTTAAAACATAACGACGGTTTTAAGATGCACCGTCGTCTATTTTGTGTAGTAGTGGCTATTAAAATTAATGTGAATGGAGTTATTCATGTTGAATCTGGTTTTTGTAGGGTTGGTTTGGTGGTTCGAAACTATACATGCGCTTTTCTTGCATGCAAGTTGATTGTGCTCCATGAGGTCTCCAATTCCATGCATGCCAAGCTAATTGCACTAAGAGAGGGCTTAGCCTATGCTGCCAAGTGGTCGAGTCTGGTGTGTCATATCGAATGGGATTCTCAAGGTGTGTTACACTCAGTATAACAGGGCCAAGCTGATTTGTCCTACCTAGGATGCTTAATTGAGGATTGTAAAACACTTTTGGCCAAACAAGAGAGTGTCTATTTGAGGTACATGGAGAGGAATGCTAATGGGGTTGCAACTCGCTATGCTCTGTACTCCCAGGGAATAACGGAATGGGTTACTGATCCACCACATTTCCTACAGATGTTTTGTTCATTGATGCTACGTAATTTATTTATAATTTTGTACTTCTTCAACATGTGTGGTACTCTTTCCTACCCAGGGGTTTTTCCCATGTGGTTTTCTCCGGAAAGGTTTTAATGAGGCCACACATAACATGCCCATTATTCCCATTTTCTAATGGAATGAAATCTACCTACTCAAAAAACTATTGAACAACCATTATAGATGCTCTTAATGGCATAATGCATTAATTGATGTATTTCTTTATATTTTTAATTAGCATGTGGGTCCCATGGTTAGCCTATTGCAATTGCAATAGAGGGTTCATCAAATCTATTACAATTGCATCTATTGCAATGAACTAAATCACACCATTACAAGTGAAATTTTACTATTTTAGTTCAATTTCATGCAATAATATTGCATTGATCCTAACCATTGCAGATGCTATTAGACGAAGTGATTGAATAATGTTAACGTGTCATTATTAGCATTGCAAAAAGCCTAATAGATGAAATGAAAATTGAATAACTTGTATGCCAAGAAACCTGACTCTTAATCAGACCATTATGAATTGAGTGGAGAATTTGTTCTATATAAGTTCTTTTCTATCCATTGAATGATACAAATATCTTTAAAATCCATTTGGATAAATGATAAAAGCAATTGAGTTAAACTAAAGTCAACTTGTAGAAATTTGTCTTAAAACTGCAATTTTAACAGGAATCAAAACCCAGTATGAATTATAAATACAACCGAAACTAAAAAGCCTCCTTAAGAAACATTAAAATTAAAGAACATGTAAGAGAATCACTAAAAACAAAATTGTTTGAATTCCGATTAATTAGTAATCAGCGAGTTTCGGCTTATTAAAATGACTAAGACGCAATTCTATTGAAATCTCCTGCACCTCCACTTAATAGTTTTCACTTCATGAAAACCGATACCAAAGCCTTGCTTGGCAAAGCTCTCAATAAGGAGAAAAACTTAGTTGCAACTGGGATAACACTATTTTTCTATCCCCGACCAATAATGCTATTCCACGTGGAAGTATTATCACACGTATTATAGCGTAATTGGCTAGAGATAAGTAAAATATTGCTATCCTCGTTTCATAGAAGCCTTTCTCCTCAACAAGGATGAATCTTGTAATTTGGATACCCAAAAGAAGGCTTGGAACCTTTATGACATATCTTAGAAATCTAAGTTGAAATCTATGAAAAAGTTGTTGAAATTTATTTGTTATATCTTTGGAAAAAAGTGTCCTTGAACCCACTCCAAGGCGGTTTAGATTATGTGCTTAGCAATTAAGTCTCTAATGGGTTTAATTAAATCCTTTATTAAAGTAACTTAGCAGGCCTTTTTTGTTATTTATGAATTCTGAATAACCATGAGGTGTTACTGTAATTTCTATAAAAGAGTTTTAAAAGTAAGAAAAACCTCAAAGGATGCCCGCGTAAATAACTGCATGTGGTTATAACTAAAGCAAATAAGACAATGACATAGAATTAAAAGCAAACATATTATAATACTCCATTTATAGATGAGAAATGGATACATGATTAGGCAAAGAACAAAAACTAAAGAAACACAACCAAATACAACCACATGGGAAACAACAAAGAACTAGTAGAGAAGTGCAATGCAGGTGTTCCCTAGATCTAATTTGATCTTGTTGTGATTGGTTTTTTTATTATTCATCCTATCAAGGACATCAACTGTGGTTCAAAGAAAGAAGCGATTTTTCTAGGTTTTCATAAGGAAGCCCAACATCACCAACGTTGCCACCTCCATACAACCCATGAGGCAAATCCTATCAATTCTGAGTGCCTCCATTATTGCCCTCGTGTAGTAGATGCCCCACTTTAATATCAACACCCATCAGTCTAAAGCCACTCTTTTCATTTCTTCCCATATTATTGCTGCTGCAGATGCCTCCAAAAATATTCTCATTTCGAGCGATATTTGCAGCATTGTTCTCAATCTCCTTCCCCTTCTCTTTGTCACCAGCACCTTGTGGAACATGCCGCTCCAAAAGCTCAACCCGTTCCTGGATCTCTAGCATCTTCTCCTCCAAAAACAAAACGAAATCAATTAGGTCGCTAGTTTCAAATTCACTCAGTGGCTTACCTTCTTGAATTTTGTGCAAGATGTCTTTCATCTTCATCTCATGGTTCTTTTTCTTTGCCTTCTTTATTTGCTCCTGGAATTTGGCTGCCCTCTCCTTGAGGTAAGCCTTTTGATCCAGCATCTTTCTGCATTGGTCTGCTAGTGGCAGCCTCAAGAACTTTTCAAGTAGTTCTTGCACCACCGGGCGGGAAGGCCACACAACCAGCTCGTCCTTTTCGGGGCAATAGATGATGACAAAGGCAGACACGTCACATAAAATGGTAAGCTCATTTAATTTCTTCAGCAAGCATATCTTCCTCTTTCTATAGCAGGCCTTCCTGGACTTATCATCCTCTATCCATGCAGTTTTCAACTTGTTATTATTCATGGTTGGTGTTGCTTTCTGGTTGGTAATTAAGCTATTTGCTACTTCTCTAGGCTCAAACTCTGTCGTGTTCTAAATTATGTGCCCCCTAGGGATTTATATATATCATGGACAGCTGAGATAAGACTAAATGTCCTTATCTAGACTTTGACAAAATTGGAAAAATCAAAGAAGTCGGTGCAGGATGCTGTAGGTCATTCATGCATTGGGAGTGAAAAAAAAGCTGTACTTGAATATTATCGGACTATTGGTTTTTGGTAAGAGAATTTAATGTCGTATCTGGCAAATGTGAGAGAATTGGTTATATCATTCATTTTTATGGAAAGTCTTGAACAATTTGGAAGCGACATGTATCTTTAAGGAATGTTCAATCAACTACAAAGCCATACGAACCTTTCATCGTTAAATTAGGAAGTGAAACTTAATAAGGTATGGGATGAGAGGGGCCAGATTTTCGATTCCTTCCTTGGCTCTTACTATAAATTTCTAAAATGAACAACTTTTTGACCATAACACCGCTACGTCGCTTCTCGTAATCTAGCTCGTTCCAACTTTGCATGGCATAAATATAATAATTTGTATGATTGAATATATTACTCTTTTTTTTTTTTTTTGGTGAATATATATTACTCTTTTATTTCTAAACAAAAAGCTTGAAACTTTAACCTACATAAATTAAAACCCCACACAAAAACAAGGTTAAGAAGCTAAAAAATGAAACAAAACCGAAGTACAAACAAACAAAAGAAAATATATGAAGAGAACATCAAGCAAGATAATAACAAGTCAACCCTTATTAATAAAATCATGATCGAGGGTATGGGCTGGGGGCTCCCGGAATGTGTTAGTCCCTTCTTTGAGAATTGTGGATGTTTGTGCATTCGATGTCCAATAATGAAGAGCTAATCTCGCCTAATCCCTTATTCTAAATATATATGTGCATAAAAACAAGGAGTGATCATTTAGAAGGTTGGCTCACTCTCGGACAAGAAGAAATTCTTCCCATTAGTTGATGAGAGAGGGAGGTGATCGATGGGACAATGTTTTCTTTCTAATTAATTTCAAGAAGAGGCTTAGAAAGGTATCATTTTCATCTATATCATAAATCATTTGGTAATAAAGCACTTTGATTTCTGAAATTTTAAAATATATATATTATTGAGATTTAATATAATAGCCTCATGCTGATGGGGTTTTCAATAATAATAATCGAATGACTAAATAATTTCCCATTGAGTTGCTTTTTAAATGATTATCCAATTGTTCCAATTATATTGAACCAACTAATGTCATAGATTGGAAAGTTAATCTCCCTATATCCTCTTGGGTGGACAAAATATTTCCCTTTCTAATGTATTACACCGTTTAATTAGTCATCGCACTCAGGCCCCATTGCCGTACTTATATACACAGCATGGTAATTGTTATTTTTCTACTATTGGCTGAATCAAATATATGAGTTCTAGATTACACATATATTATGACCTGTTCCTTTTCAAATATGAGCTTAGTAATATCTGTTTCCATAGTTTGTGATGTGGCCAAAATTTTCACCCGAATTTTATAAAAAAAATCAAATCAAATCATACATAACACATAATACACAAACGTGTAATTCTCGTTACGCGAGTTAGTTCATCCCCAATCATAGTCTTTAAATAGGGCTCTAAAAGTGGTGGATAGAGATTTGTTGGAATATTCTAGGCTCTAAAAGTATCTTTCCCACGGGGACTACATCCAAGGCTCTATATGAATTTTTTTATGATGTAATTTGTTTTACGTGTTAATTTTTGTTGTTATTAACTTAGTTTGTTTTATTGTATGTTTATGTTATGTTTGCTTTTTTTAATGAACATTTCTACCCAAAAAAAAAATCAAAATTTGGAGTTGTAATTCTAAAGGTAAATTATAATTTTAAAAAATCAAAAAACAAAATTTCTACCCCATTTATAATTTAAAAAAAATTAGAAGGAACATAGAAAAATTGAAGTAGTAATTCTAAAGGTAAATTATAACAATTGAAAGCAAAAAGAAAGAAGAAAAAAAAAGAGAGAAGGAAATATCAAACCAAAAATAGAAGAAAATAGAAGAAAATAGAAAACAAAAAACAAAAGGAGTAGAGAAAGCCTTTTATTTGGTTGCTGTTAGAAAAAGAAAAAAAACATGAAACAAAGCCTGATGTATGCTGCATCTTTTCAAAATGTGGGACCCTCCTGGGCTCCAGGGGCTCTATCAAAGTTCACAAATTTAAAGACAGCTCCGGTGGGGCTTTATGATATAGGACCCTCCTGGGCTCCAGGGGCTCTATCAAAACCCATCAGTCTCATGCCTCCAGTTATTCTTCCCGCTGCATTGCTGCTGCTCCTTCCAGCAACATTCTCATCATCATGACCCGCCTGAGAAGAGACATTGGCTGGTGGAAGCCAGATCACCTTCTCTAGACGCTCCATAATTTTTGAGATCCCCTTCATTTTCTCCTCTGAAAAAAGAAGCCAGATCACTTATTTTACTAGTTTCAAGTAGATACATTGGCATACCTTTGTAAATATCGTGCATGATGTCATTCATCTCCATCTCATAGTTCTGCCTCTTGATCTTCCTTAGCTGCTGTTCTAGCTTGGCAATTGTCTCCTTCAGGTAAGTCTCGTGATCCGTCATCTTCCTGGACCATTCTGCTTCTGGGATGCTCTGGAACTTTGCAATTAGCTCTTTCACCTCTGAGGGAGAAGGCCACACATCTGGCTCGTCGCTGTCTGGGGCATAGACAATGGCGAAAGCGCCCACATCACATAAGGTGCTTATTTCACTAACTTTCTTCAACAAGCTTCCCTTCCTCTTTCGGAACCTTGTCTTCCTAGCGTTATCGTTCTCTATCCATGCAAGCTTCACCTTCATCCTAGCCATGGTAAAGCAACTCCCTAATCTCTCCAGGATTGAATTATGTGGTGCTCTAAACTATACCCACACAGGGCTATATATATAGCTCAAGCAGAGGAAAGATTAAGACTCAATGTGGTAAGTCAAGGAGAGACAGCATGCAGACGATATTGGTCATTAAAATTTTTCATTCATAGAGAGTAAAAAAAATCTGTAATTGGGGATTCTCGGATGTTGTTTGGTAAGAAAATTAAATTTTGCATCTTGCTAATGTAGGCAATTCTATATGTACTACTAATTTAAATTGTATGTGTTTTTAAGGAATGTTAGGTCATCTATAAATTACATAAAACCTTCGTGACTAAAGAGTACAAACTCATCACCCCACTCATATATAGTCCGTGAATCAATAACACGACATGAAGATATTCTAGTAACACAATAGTTTCACAAAACATTTATCATCAAAAAAATAGGAAGTGAAAGTTAATAAGGTATGATAATATAGGAAGAGACGAGCCTCATGCAAGGTAGTATTAGAATGTGAGCATCCAATTCATAAGAACTATTGCAATGTTTCAATTTTTCAAACAATTTTTATTGGGTAGTGTGGAGCACGTGAGACGATTAGGCATTATAATGGATAGCCTGCTTTGATAAAATATTAGAATTTGAGTATTTCAACCCAAACCTAATTGGCAATGGTTGAAAAACTTGAGAAGCTAGCAGCCGATCGGTTGGCGTTCCGGAACGACCGGTCGCATTCTTATCGAGAGAAAGATCGCATGGACGGTGGAATACAGCCGGCGATCGGTTGGTATGGCCAGACGATCGATTGTAGTTATGTCGAGACAGGTCTGGAGCATTGTGCCGGAAACGACCGGTCACCTGTGCTATGTGTAACATCTTGTCCCGATATTTTTATTAATTTCGAAATTTAAAAGTGAAAGGATGGTTTTACTTTAGGGTTTCTAAGTGGTTTAGGGTTCACTTTTTGTTCGGGACTGGTTTTTAAAATTTTCTTCACTCCATTACGTAGAACTAGTTCTCACGAGTTCATAGACACGTAATTGGAGTTTTACAAGGGAGTTAACGTAACGGAAGTGCAGTGACACAACCGTAATTTTGGGAAAGTCAAATTCTTTAACAAGGCACGCCAACCATTTCTCTCTCCTCTTCTCTCTCTTCCTCACGACCTCTCCCTTTCTCTCTCATCAATGTACACAGTGCCGCCACTTTCACTGCTGATTTCTTCATTGTCCGACACCCAAGCTAGTGCCACCACCCACAACAGATTCCTCACTTTCCCTTCTACTCAATCCACCCAAGATCTGACCCCAAAAAAATCTCGGAATAATTCGGAATTGTAGAGCTTCAATCGGCGGTTTCCGACTGTTGAGGTCCAAAAAGTCACGAGAAGCCCGAAGGCATTTAAAGCACAATATGATGTATGAAATAAGGGATAACTTGGTCATGTATTAATTCCAATAATATTTTTGGGAATTAATTCAACAAAATGAATATGTATGTAAGCTTTTATACAAATTCTAGTAGCATCCATGCCATGCCAAAAACCTATTCCTTTAAATCTAATATATGTCACTAAACACAAAAGCCCAAGCCACTATAACTCATGCCCAAGCATTCCAAGCACATGCCAAATAACTCCATGCCATGCTAGCACATTTTTCCTATGCCAATCACCTACCAAACTCACATGAACCCAAGTCATGTGTTTCATGGGGCTTGCACAATGGGTTGTGGTGTGGAAGGTTACGGAGGTCCACAAGGCCCACGAAAGCTCTTGGATAATAAAGACTTTGGGCTAACTACTTGGGAGCACCAAAGTCCAAGCCCATTACTTTGAGTTCTCCAATGTGAGTGAGTAAATGAGATATTCTTCAAGCACTCCTTATTACCCCTGGAAACAAGCCAATTCCGACACTTCCTTTTACCCATAGGAAATAATCATTTTCCAATGCCTAGCTTTACCTGCTAGAAATAAGAATGTCCCAATGCTCCCTTTTAAATGTTGGAAATAGGCTGGTTCCAACACTTCTTTTTACCTATTGAAAACCAAATAGAGCCTTCACCTTCTATAAATTGGAGGTATTGCCTAGGCAAAAACCAACTTCTTTTGGTTGTTGCAAGCTTCTTAGTAATCATGAGAAACTACTTCTATGAGTTGTTGCAAGCATCCCAATAACCATCAAACCACCTTCCTTCGACTGTTGCAAGCATTCCAACAGTCATCAACCTTCATCCTTTCGCTGCTGCAAGCATCCCATCAACCATCGACCCATTCTCTTGGCTACTACAAGCTCCCAACAGCCATCAAAACCATATCTCCTACTTTCTCATCCTTAAAATCCTTCATCTTCCCTATAAAGCCTCACCAAACATAACTCTAAGCTTTTTCCTCCTCCTCATACTCTTCCAAGTTATAAACACCATAGCCTTCAGGCCTCAAGTTTTTCCTTCCATTCTCTTTCTCTTGAGACTCTTAAATCACCATAGCCATAGCTTCAAACAACAAATTCTCAACACTCAAACTCAAGCATATCCAACACCAAGCCAAGCACAAGCATTCTCATTTGCTAAAATTGTGGGTCTTTAGTGCCCACACTCCAAGCTCTCATGTCAATCTCATACAATCTCTGTTCAATATCAGCAAATCATCTTCACCCATTTTCATGTCAACACAAAACACATAGTCGCTAGAAGAACAATAGAGTACTCCCATGAGACTTGGTTCTCCTTTGAGATGTTTTGAGCCTAGTTCTCGCTAACTCGGAAAAAAAAGGCAACGAAGGCTTGATTCACCAATCTATGGCAGTCCAACAATCAACAAGCCCGAACAAGCCTTCTGATTGAAAAAGACCCCAACACCAACCATCTGTGCTTCCTTCACCAAAAATACTCCCCAACCTCTTAACTTGTCGAAAAAGCCCAATCAATGACGGAGAAATTCTAGGGTTTTCTAGTTGGAAAACCTCCAAATCTAGCCACTTCCAACCATATCCGACCGTCGACACATGTATAAAGTTTTCTCTTCTCATCTTTCTTGACCTTTTGGCATAGTTAGAGACCGCCGATTTAAATTTTTGCAATCACTGGAAATCTACTCAAGTCACGCGCCAATACTCACGGAGCGTGGGCCACCTAGTGAAGGCCCACTTGGATCTATCATTCTATTCACATCGTTATGAACACGTCGGTTTGATCGACGATCGGAATTTCGCCTATTATGCACCGTTTGATCTGGAACTATCGGATCGTGAGATTGGTCCCATTTTGGAGTATGTTGTTCTCCGTACCTCTAGGATTGTGTAGGACTTGCATATCTAGAATTGCACATTTGTATCTTCCTGATCGACGATTCTAGGTTTATGTTTATTGATCGCCCTCTGATCGTACTATCGATGATAATTCGACCGTCAATTGTGGGGAAACTTTTGGGACATAGTCAATGGGACCTTAGTTAACTTATGGGAACTTATGGACCTTTATAAATTCTTGTGTTCTCTGTGTGTTTGCTTGCTTTGGGTGTGTGCTTGCTTTATTCTCAGGTGGCTCAGGTGCCTTGTGTGTGTGCGTTGGTTACATAATCCATCAACAATAAGGTCTTGGGGTGTTTTCATACAACAGAAGAAACCTAAAGCTTTTAACCACTATTGCAAAACTTCATCTTCTAATGTGGATGCCGTATTGATTGGACACGTGTGTAAGCCTCAAACTGATAGGATTTTTAAACTGTTGTTGATAGCAGAAGGAGGAAAGTGATTAAGAGATGGCGTAAATGGGAAGGGCGGGTCTCTCATCTTGTAAATATCGATCTGAAGGTTAAATCACACAAAATAAATAGTAAAAAGCATTTCAGCAACTTCACTACCTATACTATACATACGTATATATATATATATTCTGAATTCATCACTTTTCATGCATCTTACAACACAGAGGGCATGAGTTCAACGTTTACCCTCTTGTCGTTTTGAATCACACAAAATACATAGTAAAAATCATTTCAGCAACTTTAGTACCTATACTATATATATGTAAAACAAGATGAAATAAAAAGAAAAACTCATGTGCTAATTTCCAGTCTTAGATCTAGCATTTTGGTGTCTTCGGTCGTTTCAATTATGGCTTGTGCAAACTTATGTTCAATTAATGAACTATATACAATTTTGGGTTAAATGTTGAAATGGTCTTTGTGTTTTACCACGTTGGTCAATTTAGTCCCTGTGTTTTCAATTTGGCCAATTTAGTCCCTGTGTTTAGGACAGTTAGCTAATATAGCCCTTTCCGTTAAATTTGCTGTTAAATAAACATGATAAACTTTTTTTTTTTTTTTGGAAAACCTATAAACCTATTTGAAATTAATAAAAAAAAAGTTGAATTAATCTTAAGGGTATTAAATTTCATTAAAGTAAAACATAACATTAGAGAAAAGAAAAAACGTAAGAGAAAAAATGGTGGGTTGTCGGGGATGGGAGGAACTGCCCAACAAGTGGAGAAGTGGGAAAGGGGGCGATGAGAGGAGGGCACACGGCCAAAGGGGTAGAGATGGAAAGGTGGGGGGAGCGGGATGGGGGTGGAGATCTGGGAGTGTGGTTGGGGATGGGTCAAGGGGCGAGGGGATGGTCGGTGAAGGGGTGTAGCATAGGGGCTGTTCTTGAGGGAGAGATAGAGTGATTGTGGGTGGGATCAGACATGGCATGGTGGGCTGTTGTTAGGGAGGAAGAGAGACTGATGGTGGTGGCTGTTGAAAATTAAGTACACGAACGAATTTTTATCGCCAATTCCCCTACTGTCTAAATCTCAACATTTCATCCAATTTGCGAGAGAGAGAGAGAGAGAGAGAGAGAGAGGACGCGGAAGGGGAGGAAGGTTGAAAAAACCCTAGTGGGCGGGCTGGGGTCGGGGGTTGGAAAAAATAGAAGGGGGAGGTGGGGGATTTGTTTGGGAGTGGAGGGTGGTGGTCATGGGGAATGGGAGGAGAAGAAAGCCTCGGGGCCAGGCTGGGTTCAGAGGTGGAAAAAAATAAGGGGGGAGGGGGTCTGCGGCTAGGATTTTTTTTTTTTTTTTCCTTTGTTGTTTTTGTTTTCTTTTTCT
>NW_018922875.1:28535-46817 GCF_002207925.1 Prunus avium
ATAAGAAGTCCAAACGTTAAGGACTATTAGTGTCACAAAAAAACCTCAAGGACCATTGGTGATAATTTCGTAAACGTCAAGGACCATTTGTGATAAAAAGCCTTAATTTTTTTAAAAAAACAACATATTTTTTTAGAGATTTTCTATTTAAACCCCGCACTTCTCTTTGTTCACCTCAATACTTAAATCATTAAATTGTAAGTTTTATTATTGTGTAAAAAGACAAAAAAAGGTCATCCAACTTAATAATTAACCCTAGTACATCTATACACACACCCCACCACTCTTTATATTAAGTTTTAGAAAAATACAAACTCCTCTACATCGTATTTAAATTGGATCAGGACAAAGATAAAGTATAAATTGGATCAAATCAGGACAAACTCCTCTACTTGGAGAGAGGTAAAGTTGTTCTCTTTCTCTAGAAAGTATTAAATTTCGGGTTTGGGGTTCTATTTGTTTGTGTTTTTTTTTCTAGGAACAAAGAAAATTGTGGGGTTTAAATAGAAAATCTCTTTTATTTCTTATTTTTGCAGTTTGGGGTGTATTTAAGGGTAGTTTGAGAAGATAGTGGGGTTTTCTTAGAAATTGTAAAAATTTAAATTAAAAGATGGGGTGAACTTAGAACATGGGGTGAACTAAGAGAAGTGTGGGGTTTAAATAGAAAATCTCTTTTTTTAATGATTTGACGGACTATTGAATGGCATAATTTGACGGGCTATTGGATGACATGTTGTATTAAAATATTTTTTTTATATTAATATTTCAATAGTTTTTAATTATTCTAACAGAAAATTAACAGAATGGGCAACATTGGCTAACGGTTCTAAACACAAGGACTAAATTGGCCAATATTGTAAAACACAAGGACCATTTTTGCATTTAAGTCTACAATTTGTCTTCTTAAGGAAGGATATCGAACTCAAACCGTTGCGATTTGAGTAAATGTTCTTAATCATCTTAGCTACAAGTCTTTTACAACTAGGGTTGATTTTCTAACGGATCGAATAGGAATTAGGGGATTTCAATTCCATTCCAAAAAGATTCAAAATGAAAATTCTTTTCAAATTATTTTCCAAAGAAATTCGGAATTTTAACATCCATTCCAATTCGGAAAACTCGGATTTTTCGGAATTATTGGAAAATTTCGAAACTTACATATTTTGGAATTTTTTTGCAAAGTTTCGTAAACTCATTGAAAATTCTAAACATGTCTAATGATTTGAAAGGTTAAAATTGGCTCAAAATTGAAAAATATACGGAAAAGCTCGAAAAACTATTATATGCTATCACTTATATGTTGTTATCCGTTATGAAATAGATTGTCTATGTCTATTTGGTCATTAAGTCATATCAAATTCAATATAAAACTAGTCATTATGTGTAGTCTAAGTTTGAACCCTCAATATATTTTGGAATTCGGAAGTTTCAGAATCTTGAAAAACATTCCAATTCTAATCCTTTTTTTGTTTTTTGGAGTTTTCGGATTTAGGAACTTTCAGATGATGGAATTGATTTGGACTTGCCAAATTCGGAAATTTTCGGATCTAAATAGGAATTTCCACTTGCACCTCTATTTACAACTGATAGTCTTTACAAAACCATACAACAAAAAGAAATCAAGGTGGGTGCTTAGCTCGTTGTTATTCTATCCTTCCATGCCCATACTTTAGGCCTCTCGCAATCGAAAATAAGAGCATCTCTAACAGTCTCTTCAACAACTTTGGAATGCTAAAATAGTTGAGCCACATCATCAAAACTCTCTCCAACAGCCTTGTCAAACTCAGTCATCAAAGCTGCAACCTCTTCTCTCTCTCTTCAAGACTAGTAAGTTGACCTTGGCTCTTCAAAACATTTAATTTTGCTTCGAAAAAACAAAATCTACCTTGAAAATATTAAAAATATATATATTTTTTCTTTTCAAATAATAAATACATAGATATTTTACATGTTTTCATATTTTTCATTATTTTCCATAACATTGCAATAATTTAATTGAAGAGTCTGTTGGGGCATAAATTATTAACATAGCAAATAAGTCTTTTCAAATTGCCAAATAGGTTAACAAATTTTAATTTGCTATTACTAGGAGATGCTCTAAGATCATTATGACAGGACAGGTTTGCCATCTTTATGGTTAATGTCACAATTATATATTTTTCCATTTATAATTGATTCATTGATCATTAATCTCGTACAAACACAATTTTTTTCATACAGAACATATGTGGTCCCAATCATGTGAAAACCATATATACATAGGTATCACAGTTTTAAGATGAGATATCTTGTGTCAATAAAAAAGCGATGAGATATCTATTAGATAAGTAAGGAATTTTTCGTAAACCTAAAAGCATGTTTCAACAAATTTGCAACTTCAAAAATTGGGATATTGGGAGAAACTAAAATCAGTGAATGAATTGATTCTTATTGTTTTAAAATATTTGTAATTCAACTGAGTTGGTTTTTGGGCATACGCATACCCTAGTAGTTGGTTTTTGGTCATACCCTAAACTACTAGGTGCTTAACTGACAAAACAACTGAGTTGGATTTTGGGCATACCCTAAACTGCGTGGTGCTTAACTAAGTTGTTTGGCAAGCAAAGAAGAGCAAGCAAAGTGGTGTTTTTCTTCGAGTGCAATAACATATTCTTATATTAGAATTTTATTGTATGCAATATCAAGCATCTTATGGTTTAGTACATAAAACAAGTGATTAATACTAATTTCGCCAATTCGGAAGAAGCAATTTTGCAAATTGAACCATTAATACACTTTCCAAACCAGCCAACTACAACGTTGGGTGTCACAAACAGGCAGAACACACATGTAATAACATTGATATATTTCTTTTCAGCAATCACAAAATGATCCTCAAAGTTAATAAATTTACAACAAATATTTGTCTGAATCTGAAACACAAATAAGTAAAAGATGAAACCTACTGGGGTAGTAAGAAAATTACAACACTCTTAGCACAAAAGTCTACATCAGAAAATCTTGTCATACTGGCTAGTGAGAGAGCCCTTCAAATTTGAATAAAGACCATAGAGTGAGTACTGCCTGAGGTTTTCCACTTCATACCATGAGTTAAGAACTGAAAGGTGCTTGTCTGTGCCGGAAAATGCCAATTGGATCCCAAGGCTGCAGTCCACAGAGCCTCCATGGGTTTTGCAGCTGGAGGTCTTGAATGCACAGTCCTGATTGTTGAGGCAAACAAGGCCGGTGTTCCCTGAACATTTGGAGCACCCATCCCTTTTCCAATACAGGTTCTGCAGCCTCCCCTTATTGAACTCAAGCACCTGCATAACACAAATCTCACTCACTTCAACCATATAGCCTTAAACCAAGAATCACAATGACTAGAAAAAAAATTCGAATTCCAGTTCCAAGCTCAATTCGAATTCCAGTGTATTTACTTACAAGGGTAAAGCTGGTGACAGTGTAGGTAGCATTGGCAACAAAAGCAGGAATGGACCTTGCAGCATATTTTCTTCCAGCAAATGCAACCATATACCCATAAGAATCCTGGTAGTATTCAAAAACCCAAAAAATATAATCAATTGGATTGAATTCAAAACATGCCAAAACTCAAACACATCTAATAAAAAACCAGAATTTTTTAAAGTAAAGTTTGAAACTTCAATCTAAATTTGATACTTGGAGGGTGTTCAAGTTTCAATTTCGTCTAATGTTGCAAACTTCTAAAGCAAAATAAATATAAAATTGCAATTTCCATCTTACTAAAACCAACAATTGAGAAGAAAAAAAAATTAGAAAAGAGAAAGAAATAAGAGGAGAGAGAACGAACCGCAGTAAAGGAGGAGGAGTTGACGGAGAGGAGAGAGATCTCGTCAACCTTGGGCCGGAAAACGGAGATCTGGGAATTGCCGTTGGAGAGAGAGAGTCTAGAGTCGCAGGGAGACAGCTGAACGCTGCCGTTTCGGAAGAAGGAGTCCCTGGATGCGAAGGCAATCCCGAAGGTGAACCCGTCGGACCTCTCCACCTTCGTGTCCGCGCACGGAGAGTACACGTGGTTGTTGTTGCTGCCGTCGATTAAACGCACCGTCGTGGTCATCATCATTATCGCGATGATCAAGCTCGTGGTCGTCCATGGGCCAACAACCGCCATGGTTGATTCGGCGATTGGGATTTTTGGAAGACAGAGAAGATGACTTGTTTGTTGAGTTGAGCTTCAGAGGACGCGGAGTTGGAGACCTGAGATCCAGCGGTAGGAGGAAACTGAGATTGAATAGCAACCGTTGGATCTGTTTGATGATTGGGATTAGATTACACTTCTAAATTGGGCCTCCAAAATAAAGAATTTTTTGCCACGGCCCACCTTGAACATGAACATGAAACATCAATTGCTTTTTTTTTTGTTCAATACATCAATTGCTTTTGATCAAAATAAAAGGTTAACAAAAAAAGGAAAAATATTTGTGTCCTTCTCTTGTAAATAGGAACTTACAATCACATTTTAACACATATACATAAATTTATTTTTTGTATTTTTAATGAAATATCTTTTTATATGTGTTAAATTTATAATTTGCAAGAAAGAAAAATGTCTCCTTCCAAGAAAGACGGCAAGCAATGTCCAAAAAAGAATCTAATTTTCTTGTTTTATGCGTTTTTGGTCTTAGGTATTTGAAATTATAAATTTGTCAAATAATCTATAGCTTTTTAGAGAAATTATGTTTGGTATAATATATGACCAAGACACATTCTCTTTAAACATAAAGTTATAGCTCATTTGACTCGGTACATTTCTTTTTAATGTTGTTTATAGAACTTCATGGGTTGCTTCCTTTAGATGCTTATAGTTGTTTATTGATTGTTCTTTTTCTCGACGGGTTTGACATAATTTGGGTAATTTTTCGGATTTCCCTATTTCGACAGGTACTAACCCACGTATATCACATACTTGTATTTGGTTTTGTAATTTTCCTTCTAAGTATCTTTCGTGAAACTAATATGGTAGCTTCGGCCTGCCTTTCAATGAACCCACATCCAATTTCATAATTCATAGTAGGTACAAATAAAAGCACCCAAAAAAAAGTAGGGGAATGATTCGAAATCACTGCTTTTGGCTACCACCCATATATATAAAGAACCAATTGCATCTTGTACCAAAAATGAAATTTAAAAAAAAACAAACAGTTGCATCCATTGAAGAGGGCCAACCACAACGCATGATGAGCCCAAATAATTTGTTTTTGTTAAATGATAAGGCACATACCAATAAAAACAAGTAAACAAGTGCTAACTTCCAATTCATATCTTGGCAGAGACAGAAGAAAATGCGTTACCTATAGAGGCTACATAGCTGTTTATGATCAACTTGTTGTGGCCACATAAAAACAGCCGTAAAATATATTAGCAGTAAACACCAACTAACCTTGCAATGCATGGAACGTGCGTTACACGCCTATACAGATAGAAAATTAAATACATCAGATATTCAGATGATGATTTGTTGTGAGTTGATAGAGATAAGAGATATAATTAATTAAAAAATTACTTAATTAATTATATAGGAAATACAGATGCTTACTTGAAAGAAAGACGTTACCCATAAGAGACAAAAAGTAAAACTAGAAACGTTGACCTTCAAAAACTTGCAGGCACATAACACATAACCAAACGTACAGAAAAACCATAATGTAATCACATGTTTATCTCTCTCTCTCTCTCTCTCTCTCTCTCTCTCTCTACTTAGGACCAACTGCATCTTCCCTTAATTAAAACTCCACCAATACTCTCTCTCTCCACCTCATCCAGCAGTTGACTTCACAAAACTTGAATTCCTCAAATAACCAATCCTTTTGTCATTGAGCCATGGCTGACCAAACCAAAACGACTTCTATCATATGCAACTTCTTCTTCCATCACAATCCCACCTGCTTGGCTTTTCTTTCTCAAGGAGGTGAGAGATCATGAACAACACAAGTGACTCTGGTGGCTTCCTTGGTTCCAGCAACATTGGTGGCTTTGGTTATGGCATTGGTGTGTCAGTTGGCATCCTCCTGCTCATCACAACCATCACCCTTGCTTCCTACTTCTGCACCAGAACTCAGCAGCCGCCTGCCCCGCCGACACACAGGAACAACACCCTTGATCCACCTGACCTGCAAAACTTTGTTGTTGATATAGGACTTGATGACAGCACCATTGAGAGCTACCCGAAGATGCTTTACTCCGAGGCCAAGCTCCAAAAGACAGACTCCACTGCCTCCTGCTGCTCCATATGTCTTGCTGATTACAAGGGCACCGATACACTCCGGCTACTGCCGGATTGTAAACACCTCTTCCACCTCAAGTGTGTTGATCCATGGCTGCGGCTGCATCCTACCTGTCCCGTCTGCAGAACATCTCCAATCCCAACACCTCTGTCGACTCCTCTGGCAGAGGTGGTTCCATTGGCAAGCAGGCGAGACTGATGGAATGGATAGAGTGGAGGGAGCATGGATTTGATTTTGGGGGGTTTTTGCATTATTTGTATACAGAAAAGTCATTAGCATATATCATCGAAGTTCTCCCAAATGTTGATGGAGCTCTTCCATAGTGAAACTTTCTTCAATTCTTTCTTTTATGTAGCTTGAGATCTGGTTGTAAGAATTCATAATAATTTTGGGATTTATACATTATTTAAAAGCATGGTTTCCTGTGGCAGGAACAGAAACTGCTACAAAATTCTAAAACATGTGCAAGCCTGCAAGGTACACATTGCAGAGGGTTAAGCTAGTAGTAGGTGTCAATTACTATTAGGCTAGACATATAAGAAGATGAATCAAAGGGGCAATGACAATTTAAAGAAGCTTTAAAAAATAAAAAATAAAACATAAAAAAAAAACCTCCACTGAAGAATCCTGCAATCCACTTGGGATGAAATATCGATGAACACAAGGCAGTTTATTATTTAATCATCCACAGATTTCAACATTTGCGGATTAAACCTGATTAGGAAGGTCCAGTAAGTACAAATATGACTCAATTTAATATCTAAGCACATCTGTACCTAAATCTTACCAGCCTGAATGAATATCATAAAAGAAACTACTAGGTAAGTCATTTACTAATGCAGGTCACCCTTGTTAAAGCCTTTAATAGTACAACTACTGAAATTGATGGGGCCAGTGACATTCCTTCTGACAACAGAACCTTATCCTCCAAGATGCAAAGACCTTTCTGGTGAGCCTTAAAGCAACTCTATTCAGAAAAATATGAAAGAGGCATGCTCTTGTTGCAAAACCTATTTAAGTGGACAGACAAATTCCTATATTATTAAATCCCACATAAAGAAACCCATCAATTTCCTTTCCTTCTCTTGTTTATGGAAATGGGAATACCTGATTTCTCTGTCCATCCTGAAAACCAACCTCCAGAGCTTCATTGAAACAAGACCATCGTCGGCCACTTTAAGGTGCAGAAGTTCTCTTTATTACATGCCTTTTGCTCCTCCATATTTCTTTAGAGCTTCTAATAAGTTCTACAAAAAATTGAAGAGCTTGCCACAATCCCTCACCTTCACCCCCATCTCTCTCTTCCAAATAGCCTCTCAAGCACCAATAAGACAAGATGGAAAACAGATCGTGAAAAACGAACTGAAGTAATATCAAAGAAGCGTTCCTCTACATGTGATGTACTTACCAAACAAGAAAAGAGAGTAATTCAAATTATAAGCGAAATAAAGGAGGAATTGTATTAGTCCAACAATTTACACATAAATTTTTTTGAACTATTAATTGGAAGTACCCCTTAATTTTGCAGAAGAAAATCATATTACATTGATTCCTTATAAGTGCAGAAAATTTTAAAAAATCTATCTAACAATAGCAATGTTTAGGTCCTCCCTCAACAAGGGTTTAACTTGATACATGGGCAATAAATCTGAAACACCTCCCCCACCTCCTTCTGAAATAATAATAATAAAGCACTACAAATACAGATACCTACCATAAATAAATTCTAGCGGATTCTGCCAACTTAATTCATTTATAATAGCACCACAGCAGATGCTGTATGAATGCACCATTCTGGCTTTGCTCCCACCCCTTACCACATAAACTCCATTCCACTTCATCAAAGAACAAGAAGGGCGTATTCTAGTGTTATGATAATCCACGACATTACCAGTTCTTCAAATAACTAAAAATGGGCCTCAACACATGCAGAATCGCATATACGGTGTCCTCATTGTTTATTCTAGCTGATCATTTCACGAATATCAAAACTTTACCTACCTCTCTGTCTCTCTGAATAATTTACACGTCCTACTTGTGTTTCCATTTCTTATGCAACCAGATAGGTGAATGTATCTTGAGCACATCTGAAACCTCCTCAAACTCAAAGTCCGCAGGTAAAGGGCATCTAGGCCTATATCAATGCACAACTTAGAATCCAATTCACATGGTTCAGTAAAGGAAAATGCCTAGAGACTACTTGTCTGTGTCCATGGGCTCCATTTACCAGCTACCTTTGCCGATTAATGATTAAATTTGTAGGTGCAATTATCATGCATATCATCCACATGAACAATCTCGTCTTTCCTTTTCTGAATACATGTGCTTTGGATTCCAATTTTGGCACATTGATAGCAACATAGTATTGTCGTGTCTGTCAATGTTGTAGTGTAAGAGACCTTCCATCACCATCATGCATGATTTATTTTTGTATGGTGTGGGTGCCTTTGTATTCCCTGGTCAACTGGAGACATTGCTTCCTATTCTAATATAATGTCGCATTCATGTTCACTGTCTACTGACTAGTGGCTAGGACAATTAGCCATTAACCATTCCAAATCTCAATTTGAAAGTTGAAAGTAGATCCCAAGTTCCACCACAGCTACCATCTACAAATTTCAGACTCATGGATCTTTTTCTTCTGAAAGGAAACCGAAAACATACCCTCTACTACCCCAACAACAACAAAAATCTGAATTTGCAAATCGTATAACACTGCCAACCAACTACACGAAAAGGGTTTCTAGCTCAAATGTTTAATTCAACCTTAGAAATCCAAGCATGAACTATGAAGCCATGAATCACTAAATATATTGAGCATGCAACTACTTTTTTTTTTCTTTGGGTACCAATTTATTTACTGTAAAATTCATAGCTACGGAAAGCGATCGAAATTGCAATAAAACACTGATCTTGGAAGTGACAATATTTGGAACCAACCAAGAAAATAAGCATCAATACCCACAAACAGGTTAAACGAGTTAGAAGCAAGAAAACAATAAAGCATGCCTGCAAATACAAAACATGCCTACCAATACCAGGTACAAGTTACTCTATATGGGGTTACCTGGACAAGCTTACTGAGGCCACTGTGAGAGCCCAGCGTAGGCTCTGTGGTCCCTCCCTGACAAGAGTAGCGTCGCTTTCGACTGCCTGCGATTGTTCGAAGTACAGGGCAAAGCCCAAAACACAAAAATGAAATTTCCACTTCTGTTTATTTTTCGCTTTTTGTATTTTTGTTTTGGAAAAATATGTTTTCCTGGAACTAATGGCTGAAAAAGGAGAACAAAAATAAATCAACGAGTAATGAAATATCAGTCTATTATTTGGGTTTGGACTCAACGCTCTTGGAATCTGAATCTCAAGGTTGGGTCCGCTCGAGTTTCTAGCCTAGGGTAAGTGATAACGTTAGGGACTCAAGGTCCAAGATCGAGTTCTGGGCCCAATGTTGAGCGAATGATTGTCCAGGATCGTGGAATCGTGGTCCAAGTCCACGATACCTGGAGGCTCGTGTTTAATAATCGCGTTTTTGGAGAGCCTCTTCTCTATAAAATTACTTTAAAACCACTTGGGAGTGATTTTAGATAAGTCAATAATCACTTCTATGAAGAATCACTCATCGATGGAAAATTTACGTTTGAGCATCAGTTTTGGCCCAACGCAGTGAGCATCGGAGGGAGAGATTGGACATCAGCTTTGGCTTTGCCATTGAGATTGTAACCTCGTAGCTGTAGGTTTACTTGTAATTAACCCTGACCTTATTTTCCTGTTTTTCCTTACTATGCATCCAAATTACAAAGAAAAAAATGCAGTGGACATAAGCCAAGTCACAACCTCAAACGATATCGACCCCAAAAAACAAATCACTGCGCAAGTACACAACTCAAGCCTAGTTTAAGCGTAAACCCTCGTAAAAGATTATAGACATAAAATGACAAATACATTGTAATACAATATGGTACCACAATTTTTAAACTGTTCCGTTTCAAACAATGAAAAAGAATGTGCAACAATTATGTCAACGTTATGTGTCTGGTAAGGTGAGCTTCTGAAAGCCAGCAATAATAATTTCAGAACAGAGGCTGAGTATAAGGCTGACTGAACAGAGGCTGGGTATAGTTGGAATCATGGCAATTCAACGGATCTACCAAGATCATCCAGCTCCAAGAATTGCCCATTGTCACCTAGCAGCATTTGAGCCGGAGCACATATTGAATTATGCACAGCGGAGAAATTATAACCATCTTCACTCACTGTAGCCAGCTTGCCCAAGTCTCCTAAATCTTCATAAATATCATCACTATTGACATGAGGTGTAGCACTAGCATTTCCAGAAGGAATGGCATTACCAAGCTCCTGCAAACGGTGAAGAAATTTTACATTAGCATACCTTAGAAGTTTAAAGAACATTTGCAAGATAATTTATGTGTACTAAGGTACTTACGGAAGTAATATATTTCTATTACTTCCATAATTTATGTGTACTAATGTTCTTATAGGTGCATATAAGAACATCCAAAAGGATCCAGCATAAAATGAAATTTTCAAAATTAAAGTTCAATACCATCAACTTCTCAAGTTACGCCATCTAGTTTAAAACTCTAGCTTCAAGAAATAACATTTGCACTATAATTATTAACACTGAGTCCATAGTCCCAGCTTCCACAGAATATCATTATAGCAAATCTAGGCAGCAAAAGATCATTACTTAATGAAAAAACAGGGAGAGAGATCTCCTCATCAGCAGAGGATACTAACATATCATTTCTTCATGAATAAAGAGTAGGAAAATTTACCCTCCATCAATTGAAAAGTAAAAACAAAAAATAACAGTAAGAGAAGCACCAAACATCTGTGAAAGCAGTATGAAATAAGAATAAGGAACCAATTAGGTTGATGAAGGAGATCAAAAGAGAGAGAGAGAGACCCTCATCAGGAAAAAAAAAAAAAACCAAGGCTAATTTGTCTCTTTCAACAACCTGGATGACATGAATGACAAAAGTAAAATACAAATTACTTATGTTCACCGAAATTTAACCCAACTCTATTGTGACGCATTAGCACATATGCATTGGAAAGCTATGGCATGAGCAAAGTGTCACAACATAAATCTATCTCGATTCCACCACTAAGAAAATGATAAATTAGATTATATGCATTTCCCCTTTGCTATGATCAGGAATGATATATACTACATAGTAAAAAGAGAAGGAAGAAATTACACACCTCATTTTTGTCATTTTCTTTCATTAAGGAAGTGCTTCCTTCAGTAAAGCAATTCAACATTGACAGGATATCATCATTGGAAACATGAGGCTTCTCCATTGTAACATGATTACTGGAAACCAATTGGAGAACATTGCAAGAAGGTGGTAAAGCATCTGATATGCACGATTCAGATGAAGGACCTATGTGTATACCCTCCGGGGAGTGTGTGCTAGTGATGATGGAACTATTAAAGTTGCTCGGCACCACAAGGTTTGGCTCAGGCATGTTTGCATGTGGGACTGCTTCTGAACAAATTTCAGCCTCATCATCAGTCCATTCTTCCTCTTTAAAGGGTGCACCATATTCTGCACCATTTCTCGGCCCTGGCCCATCTTTTTGGAAAATCATACAGATCACATACGAGTCCTGCAACATCAAAAAGCTAAAAAACTTAATCAGCATAAACCCACTAGCCATGAAAAGCTACTAACAATTTGTATGAAGTAAGGAAAACTAACATTATCAGTCCAATTCAGCAGCATGAAAAAATTCTAATCATATGAAACATTAAAGAATAACAAGCTTTACAAAAGGAGAGTACAATACTAAATCGTTTCAGAGTGTCGGACTGATTTTATTAAAACCAAAGAAGAATACAAAATAGTGAGAGGAAGAGTGTCATTTACCTGGGGCACATCACTATCAGCCAGGTTCTTAGCTTCAAGCCTATACTCATGCATAACCCAATCTGTTCTTTCTCCTTTTGGAGCTCGACCTGTATGAAAGATCAATGTTTTTATCCACCCGGAAACTTCACCATTGTAAAGAACAGATCTATCCTTTCCCGTGGCCTTCCAGTAACCGCATTCGTTGGCACGTTTCACTCTAGCCCCAGTTGAATACTTCCTTGATGTCGGACAAAAGAAGTACCATTTTAGATCACCTTGCCAACAAGATTTTTCTGAAAATAAAAAGCACAACACAATCAAAAACTACATGAGACAAAGAAGGAAAGCCAAGGTTAATTAGAATGAAAAGGTCAATGACAGTGATGAAAACGAAGAAGAGAAATTAGAATGACAAATACCTGGAAGATCCCAAGGAGCATACTTGTGAATGTCGACCTCTGCAATGAAGTTAAAATGCAGCCTTTTCCCCATTACCTTCCTCTTCAAATAATATTGTACAAGTTCTACATCAGTTGGAGAAAACCGGAAACCAGGAGGCAACGGTGCTTTCCTCATCACAAAATCCAAATGTAAAGTCTCAACTATCTAACAATAGCCTTAAATCCCCAATGTAGAAATTCCTCACACTACGCGAAGAAAATAATGTCTCTTAAAAGTAAACAGCAAGTAAAGCAGAGGTTACAAAAAGAACAAAATTATAAACAACGCCCCTCCCAAAAAATAACTAGGTCAAGTCCAGTGCCGGAACAAGATTCTGCGCGAACACCACAGCCTCCCTCGGTTCATAAAATAAAATTGTCCAATAATTGATGAATGTTTGTTGTTGAGATCAAAAGACATTTGGATGTGCAATGAAGACCCTGTTCTCCAACATTATTAGACACACGCTCAGAATGAGCAGCAGAAAACTGAAGGAAAAATAACAGAAAACTAAACAACACAGCACAGGAGAGAAAGCATATCAGAACAACTTTTTTCGTATATAAAAGCTTTCAAGACAAACCAACCCCATCAAAATTGATATGCGAAACCTCAAAACCCTAATTGGTAATCACTTTTTAAATATCCCTGCATACAAATTATATATGAATGATGCCCATTTCTAAAAATTAAAATTAAATATTTTTTGTTTTAAAGTCAAACCCAGATCATAAAGTCATCAGAATCATCTAAAAAACCCATAAAAACAATCATATAGAACCCGAAAAATACAAAACTGAAAACCACATTGAAAACCCACAGAACGCTAGCCCGCCAAAGAAAATAACGAAACTTGAACTGAGGGCAAAACCCTAACTTGAATACAAACTAAGACACGTACGACGTAACAGCTAGTACAGAGAGAGCGCTTTGATTCTAAAATAAAAAACGAAACCAGGAAAAACAATCAAATGTCTAAATAATTTTTTTTTTCAAAAAAAAAAAGACTGGGAGCAACTGAAACGTACCATCAAGAGAGAGAGTTATACCTGAAGATGGGAGAAATGGGATGATGGGTTGAATGGGAGAAATGGCGACCGAGGATGGCGTGTATGAGAGGAAGACTCGAAGCGCGGAGTGAATAATCTACAGGTGACGACTCTGGTTCTTCAGTGGTTTAGGGGTATTTAAATCACGGAAGATTGATTTTCTATTTAAACCCCACACTTCTCTTAGTTCACCCCATCTTTTAATTTAAATTTTCACAATTTCTAAAAAAAATACCACTATCTTCCCAAACTACCCTTAAATACACCCCAAATTGAAAAAATAAGAATTAAAAGAGATTTTCTATTTAAACCCCACAATTCTCTTTATTCCCAGCAAAAAAACACAAACAAATAGAACTCTAAACCCGAAATTTAATACTTTCTAGAGAAAGAGAACAAATTTACCTCTTTTCAAGAACTGTAACTGGAATTCCAACACTTGAGTATTGTTGAGTTGATAATCAACAAGCCTTTCCATCAACTTCCACGCATATTTAAAGAGGTAGGCTCGTCAATTTTCTATGTCTTTAAAAGAGAAGAGTAATCTAACAATAGGATGTAGAGAAGTTTGTATTTTTCTAAAACTTGATATGAAGAGTGGTGGGGTATGTGGGATATGTGTATAGATGTACTAGGGTTAATTATTAAGTTGGATGACCTTTTTTGTCTTTTTACACAATAATAAAACTTACAACTTAATGATTTAAGTATTGAGATGAACAAAGAGAAGTACGGAGTTTAAATAGAAAATCTCTTCAAACATAGCCATATTTTCTTTATTTATTTTGTGCCCAAAAATGTTTCCTTCATTAATTTATATGAGCCTGGCCCAGCTGTAAATAGGCTATGTGTAGGCCTCTGCCCAAAACCCCTAGTCATGTGATTTAAATGAGTTGAGAAATTTTATGAAATCAACCAATTAGCTATTAATTTTCTGGAATTTATCCAGTTTTTGAAAAGGAAACAAAAATTCCAAGTTCAAAATCAAAACCAGCTTGCTCAAAAAAATATTTAAAAAATCTTGTAAGGTTTTAGAGCATCCACAATGGACTCCCTAAATCACCTCCTTAGGTAAAATTTAGGGAGGAAGTAAGAAAACCCACCTCCAACCATGCTCCCTATCAAGCTCCTAAAATAGGGAGACCTCAAGGAGTTCCTAAATTTGAGGAGAGAGAATGAACTCTTAGTGGCTCCCTATAATTTAATGCTACCTTATTTAATGAATATTTTTAAACCTTTAATCAATATTGCCCTTTTTATATTATTTTTTTATATAGATGGACCATTTATGTTGAATTAAAATATAATTCTAGCATTTACGACTTCCTAAACTAGAGAGTACAATTGAAGCTGAAATTTTATTGAGAGCTCCTAAAATAACTTTTGTGTGTTTTTAGCTAAATTTTAACTAAAAAATAGAGAGCATGATTATAGATACTCTTATAACCGAAGCCTTAATGCTTAATGGTAAAAGTCATTCACCTTTAAATCACAATCATAATCTCGTCAATAAAAGCTTTATGTTCACATGTCAGATTGTCAGTTAAAAATTTGTCATGACAAGGATTTGACCAAAAAAATAATAGAAAGAAGAAAGCATGAAATCTTTCCCCTTTATTTTTTTTTAACTTGGGCCTTGTACCAAGGGATATGCGTTAGAAATAAAGTCCACCAAATACACTTTTGTGTCAATGTGCTGCACGTTTTAGTATATATACAGTTTTTATAATATTAATTTATATAATATAAAGTATAAAAAAATTCGGAGGCCTCAAAAATCAGGGGCCCTGTGCAGTGGCGCCACTTGCACCATCCCAGGGCCGCCCCTAGTTGTCTGTAAAGTGGAATGAGTCCTTGCATGTATGGAACCAAGATTTTTCCTTGAGAAAAATTAGGGACGAAAAGGGTTACGCGATGAGAAACAATGAGATTGAAAAGGGTAATGGCATAAGAAACAACATCTCATATATATATAGCTCACTGAGCTGCTGAAGCTGGTGTTCAGTGCAAATGAGTTCAGTTTTGCTGTTGTGATAGTTGCACACCTTCTTTGCCATCAATGGATAAATCAGAAGCATGGAGAAAGGCTGCGTTGGTTCACCTATCATTCCTTAAATTGCCTTCATTATATGTTTTAGATTTCTATAAATTCTGACTTCTTTCTTTGCGAACGGATGATTTTGATTGTGAGGTTTTGAAATATTCGCTTGTGCCATGCTATTTGCTTCTGTTACTAGCCACAGACATTTTCGTTAGCCCTACAAAAAATTTCTCTGACAACCTTCATTTTACTTGAACTTAGATGAGGTTGCCTTCATTTTTCATTCTTCATTTCTCTAATCTGAAAAGGAAAATAGATTTGGGGAGGGAGGAGTATATATGCTTTCAAATTATCCAAATTCCACCAGCAGAGTACACTGGTGCTTCGATTCAGGCAGCTCACAAAATGAAACTGAAGGCTTTTATACCTGGAAATAGACCCATAGACCTGAAGTCTTGAATAGAGATAATGGCTTTCACAATGGATTACAAGTGTTCACTGGATTTTGTTGCGCATTACTTGAACATGTGAGCTAAAGATATGGCCCTTGTAGTTGGTTTCCATGGTATAATCTTGAATTCTCTAACAGCAAATGGATTAGATCAGAGACTAATTACTTCTTATGAACATGTGAACAGACGTGTTTGGTGTTGGCTGTTCTAGCAGATGATAATTGAGGAGAGACTCAAATACTCAACAAGGGAAAACCAGGTGAGTTCAAAGTTTCCAGTGCTAGAGTCATGGATTTCATTTACATGGCTGAATGATTAAAATATATAGGGAAGCGTGATTCATAGTCATTCTCCTGATGTTCTGACAAATATAGAAAACAAACATTTTCAAAACAGAAATCTATATGCATCCCCTTTTTGGTTCCTATTTGATGAGGAATAGATTGGGTTAGGTGCCAGAATGAAATTGGTCTCTACATTCACTTGGAAATAATGATGATGTTGATCAAATACTCTGCACATGCAGAGGGGATCTAAACACGATATCATGTGTGCACCTGTTTTGGTAATCCAAATAAAGCTGAAGCTTAGGTAACAAATTGGCATCTGAGCAATTTCACTTTTGTCGAGTGTATTCAGGATCTTATGTTATGTTCAGTTGTGTCGAGTGTATTTAGGATCCTATGTTATGTGCAGTTTTGGTTTGATGTTACACAAGCCAAATTGAACATAAGTGTGCCTCCAATCTATACGAAACAAACTTATTCCTTACTTGGATTGGACTATCACATCAAGAACTTACAAGCATTTTGTCACTTCGACCAAACTTTTGAAATACCATGCAGTGGTTATTGTGAAGAACCCTTTAGACGGTTTAGTGCAACCGGAAACACTGCTATTATCCCACGAGAAGGGTATACATTGTGGCTATTGAAGTGCTTAGAAGGACAAACAATGAAATGCCCTTCGGGTAGGAGTCTAGTCAAAACCAGTGTCTTGGATTACAAACATGTTAAATACTAAAGTTTAGCACTGTTGTATCATTTCCTTTTGCTTTTGTATGTGTAGTGTTTGCAGCTAGTATAATTGAATGGCATATGATAGCACACGTTAAAAGCGCCACATTGTGTGCCATATAGCTTGCAGATCAGAATACAGGGTGAAATAATGAGTTTCGCTTTTGACAGCCTTCTTTTCTGTGATTGTGTTTCTTCGTCCAATCCGTTTTAGAATTCATGGGTTTTTTTTTTTTTTTTTCTTCATTCATAGCCACCAAAATCTATGGCGCAAATGAGCGACGCCTCAGAGGATGTCGGGAACTTATATCCGAGCCTTGCTAGAGATGATACACACCTCAGTTATACAGAGTTTGTGGGATTTGACATCAATTTCTTTTAGTAATATATTCCTAGGGTTATTTACTCAAATGATCCTCAAATTTGTACCCGATTTACATTTTGGTCCCTAAACTAAATTATTCGTTCAATGGTCCATCAACTCTATATTATTCGGTCCATTGGTCCCACCGTCTAATTTTATGTTAGATTTAACCAAATTTTAGGATAAATATGTCTTTTCATTATTAACAAATAAAAATAGGGTTAAAATAAATACAAAATTAGAAAAACAATTGAAAAAAAAAAGAAAAAAAATCATGTGACCCAAACCCAGAGCCCCCTCCCTTCGATTTCTTCTCCCCCATTCCCTCACAGACCCCTCCCCCTTCTGTTTCCCCCCCTCCCTCCCTCTCTCTCTCTCTCTCTCTCTCTCTCTCTCTCTCTCTCTCTCTCTCTCTCTCCAAATTCAAAAACGAACAAATTGGAAAACAAAGAAAAAAAATTTCGAACATTGTTTGCATCTGTAGGTTGGTTGCAATGATGAGTTTAGGGTTTGTGGGTGAAAACAGAATGGGGGAAGAGGGGGGAGGGGTTTGTGGGGTGGGGATTCTGTTATGGTGGAATCTGGGAGGGTGGGTTGGGTGTGGCTGTATTTTTGGGTATCTTGAGAATATTTTTTGGTGGATGAACGGTGGTTGTTGGGTAGGGAGGAAGGTGGTGGGTGGTTGTCTCTCAACAACGAAGGGAAATCGAGGGGGAGGGGGAGAGGGTATGGGTGGTTGTTGAGTTGAGGTCCTGGGTTCGTTGGGAGGGGGGGTCTATGGAAGATTTTTTTTTTTTT
>NW_018922875.1:47595-89041 GCF_002207925.1 Prunus avium
AAATAATTTAAAATTCATAAGATTTAAAAAAGAAAACCAAAATTTTATGAATTTTAAATTAAAAAATTAAAAAATTTCACAGGGACCATTTGTGATAAATGTGTGAATCTCAAGGATGTTTTGTGATATATATATATATGCCACGTCAACAAACTAACGCAGTTTTTGACGAAACCTAAAGGCATAGACCATTTGTGATCACACATATTAACCTTGAGGACCACAAATGACACAAAAAAACATTAAGGATGCAATCTGATAGTTTTGTAACCCTTAGGGACGTTTTGTGATAATAAGCCTTTATTTATAACGTACGAAATGATCAATTTGCCCTCATATTGATAGAATGTAACGGTAGGACCAAGGGACCGAATAATATAGAGTTGATGGACCATTTGAACGAATAATTTAGTTTAAGGACCAAAATGTAAATCGAGTATAAATTTGAGGACCATTTGAGTAAATGACCCTATATTCTTATGCAATATATAACTGAAATTTTAGGAGACATGTCGCAGCCCAAAGCTTTTGTTTAGTCTTTGTCTAGTTGCTAACCATACTTTTGGCATTCACCAGTGACTTGGAATTCATTAGTTGATATGCTGATGGCTTGAGGCGAAGAGGTGGTGATCAAGATTGTGCATACAAGAAGATATCCATGTTTAACATTTTTTTTCTAGTATAATTAATATAGTCCGCAAAATCAACTACAAATCTGCCAAACATGTTTCCATCAACGAGGTTCACTTGAAAAATTATCACAATTTCTTTATCAGTCCAATTAACTTGAAATCATGTAGAATCAAACTAGAGACATTAACTTCACCTAACAAAACATTAGAGTCGTTTGAATCCAATTAATAGCCTCAAATGACATTCGAAGTTAACTTGCGAAACCTGTTAGCATGTATTTCTTTTCTAACATTAGTTATTTCGAAATTTACCATAAATAGATTATATATTCATAATAATTGACAGTTTATAATAAGACAAGACACATATATGATATATCCAAAAAGCCTTCAACTATTTGAGTTACATGAGTTGAAGCCACATAACTTGAATTCCTGTATTTCTCAAAGTCTAACTTGGGCAATGGAACCTCTTTGGCAAACACCACACCGGTTTCCAAGAAACTTAGTCGTTTCGTTTGATTTTTGGTCGTAGAGGACATTTTTGCAGCTCCCATGCGTTCCTTTTTTTTCTTTTTTTTTGGGTCAAATTCACCTTCTCCCTTTTATTAAAGAGTTAGCGAAAATGTCCTCAATACCTCTTTTACCAATTTTCCATAATTATTATGAGAAACGAGATCAGAGGTTTTTGTGTTGCAAGTGTGTAGAATCGTTCATGTGAGACCACCATTAGTTACATGCATGTACTTCTTACCTGAGTCAAACTTAAGACAGAGAGATGGCCGAGATAGTGTACACACCAAACAAACATAAAATAGATTCAAATAGACATTGTTTGCAAGTGTAGCTTGGGCCAAGCACTGGGTCCTCACACGCTAAGCAAAAAACCAAGGGACCATCCTTCCTCTACTCTTCCTTGAACATCAATAAATGCTCGTCATATAGAATTTGCTGCTCAGCCATCTCTCTCTGAGAGACACTTTTGTCTTCTTTAGTGGATATACAGTAACCTTTTCGGTGGATATTGGCATTACACTCGGAACATTCCCAGACCAACCCTTCACATGGTTCCCCACATTCTTGACAATCAAGAATGTGCTCCCTTTTATCAGAAGGAATGACACTCCTTTCCTTATCAACAAGAGTAACAGGGTGTGGGTGAGTGTCGTGCTTATAAGCTCCCCCTAACTTGACTTGCGGATACCTCCCTAGAATGCAATGAGGATGGCAATGAAAGTCGCAATCTGAGCAGGAGTAGAACCAATGTTTCGGATTTCGTGGTCCTTCGCATATATCACAATAATGTTCAGCTAGCATGTCTGTAACACTATAGGTGAGCTTGAGACGGTGATCGTCGTATCTGTGCCGGGCTGTGGGAGGTAATTTAATACATGGAATACAAAGGTTGAAGTTGCATGCAAAAACATTACAACTGAACCAACCAATGCATTCAGAAGAAGCACCACAACCCTTGCATTTATTATAAATTCTACCCTGTTTTATGTTGAAGTGGAGGTCATGATGAGGATGTGCCTCATGTTTAAGAGACTTATTATATTCCCAAAGAATACTGCAGTGAAGGTCAAGGTAGAAGCCTTCCTCCTTGATAAAGTAGACGTCACAGTCCTTATTATCACAGTAGTATCCGAAGCCTTGGCTAAAAGTATTGCAAATGTAACACCTAAACACGCCATCAATAGAAGGAGCCCTCGGAAGGAGTGTGAGCTCGTGCCTGTGAAGTGAAAAATGCCTCTTTGGATCGAATTGGGCACAAATTAAGTGGAGAAAGAAATGACATGACGACTCTTCTTGTCCTGCACAGCTATAAAAGGCATCTGTAGTAGTGATGGGCCGCATGCAACCATTACAAGTATTTATTCTATCATCAAGGTGATCATTATCTTTATCTACCTCATGATGATCAGTGATGAGGGTTAAGCGATGTTGATGACTAAAATGGCTGATCTGCGCAGCTGGTTCTGATTTTGTTTGGTTGTTCTTATGTTGGGGGTCGTCGTCGGGAGTGGTTTCCTTGGTGGCGTCAGTGATTTGAGCATTTTTTATGGCGCATGTATTGTGGGCAACATATATGCCACATTCATGACAATAATAAACAGCGCGGCTTTGGTCCATGGGTCTAGAGCAAAGGGAGCAGAAACTTTGCTTTTTGGAGTAAATGGCTTCAAAGCGCCAGGTGAGCTTGAGTCTGTGATTGTGGTCTCCTATTTGGATATGGCGTGGTAGCCAAGAGCATTCCTTATGCACCATGAGCTGGCAGATGCCACAGAGGTATAAGTCGACGGTGCCATCTTTGCCACAGACATCACAATTGAATTTAATAGTACGGTTCTTCAGGACGGTGAATTTGTGGTCATGACAGTAGTTTTTCCACTTTGAAGCGCATCTGAGGTCTATTCCGAAATCACATTCAAGACAATCATAGATGAAGCCCCTGCACGGTTGGTCACAGTCATTACAGAAGTTGTCATCTTTGGGTGGGAGGAGACTAAGTGGGTGTTTGGGGTGGATCGGGTTGTGTATCTCAGGAGTTAGTTCATCTGCACAAGATTTATGGAGAATGAAGGCAGGGCTGCATTGGTTGCAAGTGTAGCTTGAGCCAAGCACTGGGTCCTCGCACGCTGAGCAAAAAACCAAGCGACTGTCGTTCTGCTCCTTCTTGAATATCAATGGATGCTTGTGACTGAAATGTTGAATTTGCTGCTCAGCCATCTCACTTTCTATCTCTAATAAATTGGTCAGGTCGTTCATTAACCAATCACAAAATTAAAAACAAATGAAATATGTACGTGTAGAGTTTTCCGTACGTTACCTAAATTAAGGATGAACTGGGAATTGCAAAAGACTTGTAGCTCAAGTGGTTAACAGCAGTTATCCTTGTCACCGAGATCATGTGTTAGAATCCACCCTCCACAGTATTGTTCGTATAAAATATAAATTTAAAAAAAAGAAAAGAGGAAATGATGAACTGAGAATTCTGCACGGATAAGCAAATCAATGGATGTGAAGAGAGAGAAATGTAGAAGTAGCTGTTATAGCAACAAGAAAGAGAGACAGACAGAAAGGAAGGAAGCTCACTCTCTCAATAAAATATCCCTGATGCTTTCTTGCTTTTATAGGTAATGGGATTTTGAATTTTTATAATAATTTTGTTCAAGTCGTTCTTCTACAAAGAAGCTCACACACACGCTAGCCCAAAAGAGAAAGAATATTGGAGTTTAAAGAAGTCGCTTTGATTGCTGCTTATGACAACAAAGATTCTTGAACTCAACCACAAGTAGGAGTTTATCCTTTTCTTTTTCTTTAAAAAAGATAAAGGTATATATATTTTTTTAAAAGAATATGTGTATTTAACAAGGGATGTTTTCTTTGGTTCTGTCTGTTTACTCTGTTAAGTCTATTTATTTTGCATCTTACCTTGCTTGAGATTTAGTCCAATGGAAAATCAAAAGAGAAACGTATTTTCTTGGAGGACATGTCATAGTCTTGCACAAGCTTTAGAAAGCAGAACCTTAAAGAGAGCCTAAAGCTTTTGCATAGTCGAACTTATCGAACCAGTTTAGCTTTCGTCCAATGTAATCAGGATCCTATGTAGTGTTCAGTTTGGGTTTGATCTTATGCAAAGCCAATTGAACATAGTTGTGCCGTCGATCTCCTCTGCCCAAAACCCCTGGTCATGTGATTTAAATGAGTTAAGAAATTTTAGCTATTAATTTTCTTGAATTTATCCAATTTTTGAAAAAGAAAAAAAAAAAATCCAAGTTCAAAATCAAAACCAGCTTGCTCAAAAAAAGGATTTCCTTATAAGGGTTTATAACTGAAGCCTTAATGCTTACTGGTAAAAGTGATTCACCCTTAAATCACAATCACAATCTAACACATACACAATTGACTCGTCAATAAAAGCTTATGTGCGCATGTCAGATTGTCAGTTGCTTGTAAAGTGGAATGCGTCCTTACATGTGCGGAACCAAGAATTTCCCTTGAGAAAAATTGGGGACGAAAAGGGTTAGGCAATGAGAAACAATGGGGTTCAAAAGGGTAATGAAATAAGAAACAACATCTCATGTGTATAGCTCATTGATCACAAACAGGGAAGTTAAAAAAAAATCTGAACTTTTATTCATTGAATCTTTAATTTTTATTGTTTTATAAATTGGATGTCATCCTTCGAATTTGAACACAAACAAAATGCTCAAGCATCAAAAAGTAATACAAAATACTTCATGGAACCTTCCCAAATAAGGATTTGTATTAAGAATTAGTTTAAAAAATTCTAATCTCAGTCACTGCTTAGATATGTTAGTGGATTAAACTTTTTTTTAGTTAACGGAGCCAAACCCATACCTAATTATTGTTCAGATTCTTCAATTTTCACCATAGTATACAAACTCTACCAGACTATCACCCAAAACCAAAACACATGAAACACAATTACCATTTTCAATGAAAACTTAAAGACCAAAATACCCAGAATCCAAAATCACCCATTTTGTTTGAAAACCAGATACAAACTATCAAAAGGAAATCAAGCATCACCATCCGATATATCCACACCAGCAGAATCAACAAAAGAATCAGTCAACTTACATAACAAAAGAAATGAATAATTAACCACATAGATTCTTATCAAAAGGAAAAAGTTCCTGTAGTCCCAATTATTTTCCAGTTGAAAAAATGATAACCATGAAATAGCTTTCTTCCCTCTAGCACCATCAAGCTACTCCAAGTAAGAAAAAAAGAACGAGAGAGAGTGAAACCATCTTCCATATACCATTAAATTTAATCAACCATCTTCATCTCACATCTCCAAAATCGAAAACGACATCGTTTTCGATCTTAGAAGCAAATCACCCAATTCCCAGGAACAAATGAGGATATAAAACCCCAAATAAACATAATAGGACCGAAAATGGCCAAAACAAATTTTCAAATATTTTTGATTCATACGAAGTCTATATTCATCAACTTCCAAATATACAAAATAGTACTCAAACAATTATCCAAGTATTGATTCTACCTACATGGAACCACCAGAGTTTCAAGCAAATTTCCATTTAAATAAGGACATGTGGTGTGTCTTTGTACACAACGGACTCATATTTAGTCAATGAGTCACTGTTCGACAAATGATCAGAGATGTGATGCAAATTTATAACAGAAATTGTAACTTCAATATTTTCAGAACGTGTACATGTACACCTTACAACAATTATTATTGCCCCTCAGTAGAAATAATAAAATTTAGACCTTCACCCACTTCATTCCTTACCAGTTGAGCGACAATTACAGCATAGACATGCAATTTTTAGGCCATGATTCTTAAATCATAGGCTAGTCCTGTCCAAGAATAATCATCAGTTAATCCTTCAGTTTAGCATCTAAAATTCAATGTGTTCTGAGGTTAACTTCATCTCCACTATGGTTTCGAAGTAGGAGAAACCTGAACTCCATGGTCCATTCAGGAAAGCCCCAAAAGTACAGACTACGAAACCTAAATGAGGATAAGGGATCAACTAAGAAACCTATATTAAAAAGACAATAGTTTGAAAGAAAACCCCAGACTACTGTTATTTTCTGATTACAACCAGAATGCAAAAAGAAAGATTACCAACTTCCAGCCATGGATACGCTTTGAGACATCCAATCACTTAGACTTCTTTCCTTGCTTCTTCTTTATAACTTCATCAACGTACATTATACCCTTGCCTTTGTAAACTTCAGGTGGCTTACAACTACGCACGGAAGCAGCAAACTGGTGCACCCTATCTTTATCAATTCCAGTGCAGCAAACGACATTGTTCTTGAAGCAGAAAACACGAACAGCAGGAGGAACGGTCAACTCAACCTCATGACTGTAACCCAATTTCAGAAACAACAGGCGTCCTTCAGCTTCAGCCCTGGCTTTGTAGCCCACACCCACAATCTTAAGAAAGCGAAAAAATTTGGCTTCCATTTAAGTAAATGCTGCTGAAAACACCCACCCAATAAGCATTCTGGAAACAGAAGAATTAACAATTTTATGGATCTCACACAAATTCAGGCCTATTTATCATAACCTCTGCTCCAAAGCAACTATATATAGGTTATGAAAAAAATAAAAATAAAAATAACTCATAAACATTTTACATCCACACTATTCGATATGTGTAGCCTACACTTAGGAATAAAGGAAACAATACTACAACCACCAATGCAATGAGAAACAACTTGAAACAAAACCATACTTCATATAACCATACATCAACATGAGAATACCAAGCTCACAATACGAGAGAAATGGATATGTTTTTATCATAAGGCTAAGTTGCGGGAAAGATGGCAGCAGCAGTCTCACAACACAACACAGTCCAAATTACTGCGTGTGTGTCAAAGGGTTTTTTCATTTCCATAATAATTTCCTTCATCCATTGAATTTTCAATAAAACAGGACTATCAAACATACCCAGAAAAAAAACCCAGATGAAAAAACAGAAAGATGAATGACATGAATCAAATTCAAACAGTCCAAAACCCCAAAATCGGAAACATTAACGCATTAAAACGGTCAAAAACAAAGAAATAACATCAAAACTACAGAAATTTCAGAAGTTTTCATACCGATGGGAAACCAGAGAGAGAGAGAGAGAGAGTGAGGAGGGAGGAGGCGTAGCGAGAGGAGAGAACGATAGTGGCGTGAAAATAAATTGAAAGGTGAAAACCAAAATCTGAAATGAATCTTGGTGAGCATTAAAATTCCTACATATACATGTTTGAGTGTGAGAGTAAGCGACTGGGGCTTACCACTTTAAGATAGATCACCGCTGTCGTTGTCGTCGTCGTCGGAAGACTAGGGTTTAGCTTGGGTTCAGAAGATGGAGGAAACGGCGGCTTGAGACCAAAGAGATTTCATTGGAAGTCTCAAAACGAATAAGGCCTTAAAATTACATTTCCTAATTTCAAAGCCCAATACTTTCAGCTCGCCTAATGACCAATTGATAAGCAGTTACTTTCAAATCTTTACATTGTTAACAGTTCGCCAGCAAGATTGAAGACTTGAAATTGCACATTGTCAAATACCAAAACAAAGAACAAACTTTTATTATTTTCTAGATCATAGTTTCATAGTCAATACCAGCTATGATGTTTAAATTTACCGTGATTTGGGTAAATTATGTACACTATTTATTCGCTTAATTAAGTTTTAATTTTTTTAGAAACAATTTTAGTTGCTGAACCGATGGATGATTACATATCTTATAATCAGACAAGTGACATTTTAGTTCCTCGAAGTTTAGGTGCAATATTGAAATGGGTCTTCAGGTTTCAATTTTATCAATTTGATACCCAATGTTTAGGAATCTAACCAATTCACACCGTTTGTTAGATTGATCATCTAGTCAGACGTTTAATGATGATGTCGCAACTGCGAAGCCCACCACATATGTTGACTGCTTAATCCAACTAGTTTGTGTGAAGGGCATTTCTGAAAAGAGAAAACTAGCTCATCTTTGGAATGCGTTCCAAGGCCACCAAGTTGTTGCCCCCTTTAACCCAACATCAATTCAATTCAAAAAAATTTCACATAACATTACGAAGAAGAAGATCAAGAAGAAAGTTCGAATCCGAGAATGGAGAAAGAGGCGTCGAATTATTGGTGTGGCTACAATTCGAACGTCGTGGACATATTCGAATCCTGGAGGTGATTTGCTTTATGTGCAAAGGTACGCTGAGGTAAGAAGGGTTGTGGGTTCTAGAAGCACTTCCAAGTGCTTACTAAAAAAAGGCTTTTGCTAGAAGTGTTTATGAGCATAAGTAATTTCTAGAGAAGCAGTCACAAAAGAGCATATTAGGTGATTATTCATAGATGTGATTGTTGCCCTGTTCAAAATCACTCCAAAATAAACTTTGAATGAAACTATTTTATATTGGGCCGCTCTTACGATTTTGAAGGCCATGTACTACAATGGGACTGGCACACACTATCCACAAACATCCCAGGGCCGGGCCTCATTATATAAAGGTAAATTTGTTTTGTTTTATTGTTTACTTACGTCAATAGTAAATTAGTAAAGTAAATTATGGAAATTTTTAAATAAGTCGGTGCCAGCGGAGAAACCCATAAATAAGAAAAGTCTTTACTTCGTTCCACCTACCGTTCCTCTGTCTCCAACCGATAAGTCGTCGCTCATCTTCAGACTTCTTCTTCTCATCTACCTTCCTTCCTTTCTCTCACAGAACAAAAAACCTGTCTTTCTCTCTTTGCCTCTCTGTCTTCTGGTTTTTATAAACCCTAAATTTCTCACAGGTTTTTTTCGGATAATATTGTTTATATTTGAATCGAGGAAAGCAATCCGTGAAGATATGGCTCAGTTCAAGCTCATCGCTTCCCTCCTTGTATCTCTATGTCTCGTTCTACCTCTCACCCAAGCCAAAGATGTTAACTACTGCGGTTCGTCTCTCTAATCCTTGGCTCTTTTCCTTTCATAAAATTTATTAAAGTATGATACTTTGCTTGCAGATTAAGCTTTTAATTATCTGTTTGATTTCCGAGAAAATCATTACTTTTCCACTTTTTACCTTATTTCAACTGATTGTTTGAAGTCAAATGCGATTTGGGCTCTGTTTATTTTGACACAAACACAACATGAAGAAATCTTTGATATTGCGTAGTCAGTTGAATTTTGCAATTTTCGAAGTATTTATTTTCCAAGACAAGAAAAAAAATATCTGAATGTTGTTTCTCTTTAGGAAATTTTGGTATCGGATGTATGCATGTATTCAAACAAATGGTTTCTTTGTTGCTTGTTGCACTGCTTTTGGTTCAATGAAACTTAAGCGGGTTTTTGGAATGTGTTCAGATAAGAAGGCTGACTATGATGTCAAGGTCAAGGCAGTCGAGATAATTCCTTACCCTGTGGCAAGAGGCAAGCCTGCCAGCTTCAGCATTTCTGCAACTACAGGTTCTACTTCAGTCCAACATTTAACTTTTTGAGTGACTCTTTTTTTTTTCATGTAATTTTAGATAAACACAAAAACCACTCGGATAATCCAATATCATTCGAAGAGCTTGGGGAGTTTAGTTTTGACTGGAGTTCTATATGTTCTGCTAACAGGTGAATCAATCTCTGGAGGGAAATTGGTGATTGAGGTTTCATACTTTGGTTGGCACATCCACAGTGAGACTCATGACCTTTGCTCAGAAACATCTTGCCCTGTGTCAACTGGTGATTTCGTGATTGCTCACTCGCAAGATTTGCCTGGATATACTCCACCTGTAAGTCCTTCCCTAATAAACTTGTATGGTTTAAGTTTTTCAGTGTTTCTAGTGAGTTGTCTCTACAAACTTGAATAAGGCACTGAGTTTAATTTTTAGTTTCCAAATAATCCAATACAAATTTAAGGTGATCCCGCCCACATTTTGTGAATACAATGTAATAGTTTATATTAACTATTAGATAGCCACATTAGAAAGTGAATGAAGACAGCCGAATGCATTATTCTAAGTAATCACTTTAGTGCAATTTCACTGTCCATAACCATGGTGCACAATGGATCACTTTATTGAATGCGTGTTTGAAAAGTGTTGCTGTTTTCCAATCTTCTTCTTCGTGCGTATTCTGTGTAGTGCGAAGAGGAAATAAAACCAAGCAAGGTTATTGATCATCACTGCTGTGATAAAAAATCTTGTTCTTCTTCTAGGCTTCTAGCATTACAATATCTTTTCCCCTCTTTCTCTGCATGTCCAGCATTGCACCTACTTCTTTATAGCCAAGCTAAAAGACTTATTGGTATATTCTTCAACAAACAAAATTTCCTTGCACCAATTCTATGAGCTGTAGGTGAACTCATTGCTTGCAGTTAGTCTGTAATTAGTAGCATGTAATAGTCATCTTCTTAAATTGTCTAAGAAGTATGCTTTTTCTGAAACCAAGTGCTTTGCCTTTTGCTGCTATTTGCTATTTTCAGTCTGTATTTGGACATATTAAATTCAGGTTTCTCTTTCAACCAAAGTTTTTTTTTCAGGTTTCGCTTACTTATCGTAGATCTGTTAATAGAATGTTGCATATGAAATTTGAGATTTGAATTCTATTGAATCTCAAGCTCCATATATTAGACATTCATATGATTAAAAAATTACTAGGATCATCCCTCTTGTTTAGCTCGTGGTAAAACTTCAACTTTTGAATACTCTAATAATCTGCATTTGGATTAACGTCATTCAGCATCATTATTCAAATTGCTGCTGTGTTGTGTTTGATTAGTTTCCTATTCGATCTCAAATTGCTTTTGGAATTACCCTATCCCCATTATAATTGCCACTGTCATTATGTCCTCCCTCTTATCAGCAGTTTTCTTTTGTGATGTTTATATTCGTGTTCTTCTGCTACGTCTTCTATTCTGACCAAGTTTGGGACATGCAGGGTTCATACTCTCTCAAAATGAGGTTGTACGACGGAAACAAACATGAACTGACATGCATTGCCTTTGATTTTGACATCGGGTTTGCATCATCTGATTCATCCGTGGCTGATAGTTAAGTGCATCAAATGTTGGTCTTTTGGTATATCTATCGAAACTACATTATATAGCATGTAAGAAGAATTATCCAGGTCCATACTTATACTTCAAATTTGCTGGTACGTTGTGATGTGTAAATTATTGTCATTCCATCTACTCGTTGAGACTATTGGAAGTTATTGAACAGGAATTTAAATATGAGATATTGTTATATTTCATGCTATAAAGTGTGATCCTAGGATGACGAGAAATTTTTGGCTCGGCCAGGAAAAACCGTAAAGAACAATAAAATTGGTAAATCATATAACAAGCAGGTGCAAGGCACGTGCAATCTTTAGCCCATAGTGCTGGCTCACACCGATTCAAGTGTAGCGCCAGAGTGCCTAAGCCTTACTTCAAACAGAAATTTGTGCTTCCATTCATGAATTGATTATAGACTACACCTCCATCGCTGCCCCTTATAGACTACACTTCCATCGCTGCCCCTCAACCAGCTGGTTGGGCTGGTTCGAAATTGATTGGAAATGGAGGCCTTCTCTGAGCGAACGAAACACTGGCAGCGGAAGAGATCCCAAGGGGAAGGGGCGAAAAGGGGCCGGAAGAAAAGGTTTAGTGAAGGGCAAAACCGTCATTTCACTATTCCTGAGGAACAGTTTAGGAACGGTGATTTGGTGGATTCAGTTTTAGTATATATATATAATTTGTGGGTAGAAGAAACTGTTCCATACACTACATGAAATATAGTTGATGACCATGAATCAATGATCCCGTTGGTGGTATTTTTTTCCCGCCAAACATTAATAGATGTCTCAGGTCTCAAGTTCGGATCTTCACTCTTCTTTCAATCCCGAAAAAAGAACTGGAATGCAAGCCGCCAGTCACGGTGGCCCATCATTGCCAACCGCGTGGACTCTATGGATTATGCTTTATATATGGTATATAGGTAGCATCCCAACCCAAGAGACCCCATCCCCAACAACTACCTGTCCGATATCAAATGATAGAACCACCACGCTATAACTTACCCATACAAAATCGGCATAGAAAGACATAGTGCCCAAGATTTGATGCACCCACAATTAACGCATGCTTTATGCAAGCAAACTACCTTGTGGTTGAGGATATTCTTGCTGCTTGCTGCTATAACAACACAATTTTTGGAGGGTTTTGAGCCGAGTGTAGAAGCTTTTGTGTTTTGACTTCATCTTGCAACATGATGGCCGTGATGGCTGGGTGGTGATTGCGGGTACAAAAAGTTTCAGTCGCTTTAGTTGTTATCGAGGGTTCCAAAGCCCAGCTGATAGAAAGAGGAAAAAAGAAAAAGCTCTGCTTTTTGCTCACTTGAGATTGTATCACACCTCATTGTCTCCCCGGAATTAACTCGTCCCTCTAACATATGAAAAGCGTAACCACATTGTAAGGGATTTATGGCTCAAGTGGTTAGAAACATTTACTCATACACCTGAGGTCTTAGGTTCAATTTCTCATTTCCTGATATCGCACGTATCCAAAAAAATAAAAATAAAGCATGACCACCGCATTTCAGTGGTCATAAGGGGACATTTCAGTCATTTGATCTTGTAATTATGAGATGGAGTTAATTACAATCATACCACTTAAATCATGAATGGTATTTGGTGATGGGTCAATTAGCTCTAAGAAACAGCCCCCACCTAAACACTAAAAAGCGTCCAATACCCAACTTTTCTCAGTTTTCACTTTGGAGAGCCACTGGAAGCCAAAAGAGAAAATGTCATCCTCCTTTGGACCTCCAATCTCCTGACCAGTCATTTTCACTCAAATACACTCTTCCTTTCTCCCCCACTCTTTATCTGAATGTGATCACATGCCCTTCCATGAACTAAACAAAGCAAAGAGATGAAAGGAGTGAGAGGAAAATTTCTCAAGAAATTGAAGTCCATCCCAACAATTGGCACTTTCACAAATGGCCTGCTCTTTCAGCTGAACCCCACAGAAAAGTTCTTCAATCACAACCATCAAACACTGTCTCTGCGAGTTCACGAAGATGAAGAAGAGCTCAAAGATGAAGATATGGAATTGGATTTCAATGTTGGCCACAAGGAGAATATTGTTATACCACCCTCCATGAAGTCCAAAGAGACAGTGCCTTCCAATGATAGCTCGGGGGATATGGTCTTGTCTTGCATCGATATGGAGCATGAAATTTTTCATGAAGCAAAGGATGATGAAGAGGAAAACCCATCTTTATTAGATTTTGAGGAGAAGTGTCCGCCAGGAGGAGGCAATTCTGTCATTCTCTACTCAACAAGCTTGACAGGTATCAGAAAAACATTTGAGGCATGCAAGGCTATCCGGTTTTTGCTGGAAAGCTTCAAAGTATCGGTGCATGAGAGGGACGTTTCGATGCACATGGGATTCAGGGAAGAGTTGTGGAGGACATTTGGTGGTAGAGTGATCCCTCCAAGGCTTTTCATCAAGGGAAGATACATTGGAGGAGTTGATGAAGTAATAGGACTTCATGAGCAAGGGAAGCTGAAGAAGCTCCTAAAAGGAATCCCAATAGACCTGTCTAACTCCCCATGCACCGGCTGTGCCAACATGCGTTTTGTGGTGTGCTTCAACTGCAATGGCAGCCGCAGAGTCTTCAAAGACGGTGATCTTGATGAGAATGATGAGCTGCACATTAGATGTCCCGAGTGCAATGAAAATGGTTTGGTTAAGTGCTCCATCTGCTGCTGAAAAACTTAACTAGCTTTCCTGTTTCGATGTTATAACGTTTCGGATTGTAAAATGCTTAGTATTTGTGATGCATTAGCTTGTCTGAAATATGAAGAACTAACAATCTGATGTTGTAGAATTTCAGCTGTAAGAATCTCTGACATATATAGTAGAGTACTTAGTAGTATTGTTGCGGTCCCACAACCATGTTAAATTGTTATGTTTATAATCCTGACTGTTCTGTTTTTATTTCGATTTCAAAGCCGAAAGAACTGCAAGTGGAATGAGTTCTTGAGGTTTTTGGCCAAGTGAGAGGACTTTGTTTATGCTAATTTTCTCCTCAGGTTGCAAGTAGATTAATGAAACTTCTTGTGGTCAGATGAAAGTTTTGAAATGATGGGCAATCGAAGACCATGCACATGGCTCTTCCTAAAATTTAGATAAAAGTCACTCATTGATATGGAAAAGTTTAGGTACTAAAGGATGGTGTGGGGCTCATGATAATGAAGCATTCACGCCAACAACTTTATGTTAAAAGTGCCAAGGCATCTTTCCCTTGTTTTAATTTCTTTTGTATTTTGATGGGCAAGAAGAGAAAATATAAGAGCAAGTCCAGCCTACCACTGCATCTTGGGACTCAAGATTATGAAGTTTACTGTTAGATTACAAATAACCTGTGTTAGTTGGCTAGTATTTGTACTGGCTTGATATTCTAATTAAGCGAAATGTTCTCTTGTCAAACAGTCTAGTATCGCATATTTGAATGTTCTCTTCGGTGTATCATCTCCACCGATGAGAAGTAGGCTTTGCTCTGTAGCTTTCAAGTTTATTTCTTCTAACCTTGTTGTGGCTGCTGAGTGGAGATTGCCTTGTCTGATGATGACATGGTTTCTTTTGGTTGCTGGTCTTGTTACAAGGGGTGCTGCTCTTGGTTGCTTTGGGCCCTTGTTTCGTTTCCTTCCCTTTGTTTTGCTGTTCAAGTAGGTTGTTGTTAGGTGTAATTATGTTGTCTTTACTTTCTTGGTTGGGATTTGCTCTCTTTGCTACCATTAGCTTCTATGAATTCATCTATTCGTACCCACAAAAAGAATATATATATATATATAAGTGATGTTAAACTATGGTATCAAATATGGATCATTGATTATGTGAACTGTTGTTTGAACGAATGTCTACCACATAACACTCTTGGCAATGCTTTCATGGGCTAGGGCATAGTTAAGACTTGGTGAAGATAGGAAATGATTTATGTTTACAAAGTTGTATTTACAATGAGATAATCCCCTCATAATGGGTTCAGCCGCAAGTACGTATCAAACTCGCATCAAATACAGTACCGAACTCGTATGCATTGAATCAAACTAGATACCTACTCTGCCTTAAGTAAGTATTGAACTCACATCAAATACGGTACCAAATTCGTATGCATTGAATCAAAAACCAAACACCTGCGCTAATCAAGTGGAGATAACTAAGTGCCAGTTAGTAGATTGGAAAATGGTTTAGCTTCGGATTGTTGAAACTTGAAAGTTCGGAAGCTACCCAATTTTTTGATACAAGCAATATTAGGGGAGGGGGTTTTTCACGCACACACTGTCAAAGTGCCATAGAAGTTCAAACTTGAGAGACCTGCAAGTCAAGGTCATTTCCATTGGGCTAGACCCGTTGGCTTGGAAGCTACCCAATTAATAAAGCAGGGGTCATTCTATAGTGAGGGCCTTATATATAGACCTTAAGTGAGGTCCTATCTCTTGAATCACACTTGATTTAACGATTAAAAGATTGGGCATCATGTAAGGGCCATATATAAGACCCTTACTATAGAATTCTTGTAAAATCTTAACAAGCCGAGCCCAATCCTTTGACACCAATCACTTAGAAGCCCATAAATCCATCACAATATTTAGAGGCTGCAACGTCAAGTCGTTTTAACTTTTAAGGCTGGCTCAAGACAGTGACTGGAAGTAAACTGAAAGCTTTCTTTTTCTTTTATTTTTTTTTTTTTTTTTTGGGTTAGATAAAAACAAATCAAAAGCTTTGTACATCTACTACTTTAATGTGCAGATCCTTCTTTTTTTTCTCCTATTTTTTCGCTTTTCTGTACGGACTAGAATTGCTTTAATGAATTGAAAATTTTAAAAATGATTCAACCCTATCCATAATGTTGATGGCTCTTTAACTTTTTCTCAGTTGTTGCATTCAAGCTTTGTTGGATTGGATTTGTGTTGCAAATACAATTACATTGACAAGCCAAATGTCTTGGTCTATTTGTTTGCTTTGTTGAGTCCCTCAAAAGCCGCTTGAATTGATGTAACCCTCCATTACATTATGCAAAAAAAAATTCCATTTGATGAGATGAAAAAAAAAATACTCAACCTAAACCATCACTACCATAATAAGGTAATTACCGAAATAAATAAATTTAACAATGATAAAAATATGCAAAGGAACATCGTGCCTGAAAAGAAGTTGGAAATAAATAATGAAGGTCGTTATGGTAGTCAATTTTGAGATTAGGCCAGATAAGGATTATGAAAATCAATTAGGGCCACAAAGAAAAGAAAATTGTAAAATCAGATCTACTGGTTATAGAAGAAAATCATTTAACCTTTTAAAAAGAATAATGTTCTTAAGGTATGCTATCTGATCCTTAATTTTATCACATCGTCAATTTGGATCACATATTCAAACATGAGTTTACTATTATTATTCCTAGTTATGTCCGGGTGTCAGATTAGATAACATATGTTCGGATCCCCTTTCTGTTGATAAAAAGAAAATAAATAAGATGGCATTTCAGCCAAACCATGACAGAAACTTGTACCTACAGCCTAGAGGTTGGTATATTCTGAACGTGCACTACAGGAGCTAAAATTCTAAAGAAAACCCTCACAACAAACACCACATGCCACATGCAGAGTTAAATGTTTATGTTTTTTAGGTAGTGCCCTAGTGGTGTGGAAAACTTCCAGGCTTCAACTTTTCCTTCAAGACAGCGTGCATGTTTTGAAGAATCTTTTCATGTCCTCGTAGACCAAACTTGAAAGGCATAATCCATCTTTTTGTTTCTTTTCTTTTTCTCTCAGGAAAAAGTTTCCCCATGCATCTTTACAGCTAATGTGATACACCAATTTGGGAATGGAATGTCTGATTTACCGAAAAGAGAAGAAGGAATATCTGAAATCAATTTTATATGTAATATATTTTAACAAAACCGGAATCCATCTGTCAAATGTGAGAGGTAGATATAAAGCTATCAGAAATAATATGGGAAATTGGAATCACAAAGTAGCTGCAGAACAGAATAGTTGGATTTTCACTACACCAGTCTGCAAAAGTTAAAAGCCATAGAAAGGGGATTTTGAGATGTGTTAAAAAGAGTTTGATGACATTGGTTAAGAAGTCAGAGCTGAGTCAGATGAAAGAGAAAGTACAGGGTCATGTAATTAACGGTCATAGTTAAGGACTATGCCACAAAATTAGGTTAACAAACACAAAGCTCCAACCGTGGAAACACACTTTCATTTCCAGCCTAATTCATACACTTTCATTTCCAGCCTAAATTAGAAAGGGATACAAGCTTTACCTCTCCCATGCCACTCAAAAAGCTTAAGACAACTTTCCTATTGGTTAAATCCCTGCTCCCATTAATAACACTCAGGAAAAAACAAAGGAAAAAACAAAACAGTTAGAGTAATCACACTTCCTACAATTTACGTTCTCTTATGCAGCAACCTCTGTTGTGGAAAGTTCGGGACTTTGTGAAGCATTTGCCGTCACTTCTGCGACCGGAGTAGTAGGCAACAGTTTTAAGAACTGGGTGTAGTGGAATTCAATCTGTAACCGGTGATGAAGAGGTGTGGATGCCATTAGCCCTTTCTTGATATCTGCCTGCAATTCCCTTATTGGAATTGCAGCCAAAAAGCTCTTTATATATTCTTTGCATGACTCCTTCCCTCGACACACAACCTCCTCTTCCTCCTTCTGCTCCTCCAGCTTGGTTATCTCTGCCTCTACTGTAGATCCTTCCTCCTTTTCATTGACTTGCTCAGCTTGCTGGGCCTGCTGGTTCTTGGATTCACCTGCTCCTGCCACAATTGGCTGATCACTGGATGTTTTGTCATCAGATGATTCTGCAATATTTTGCATTTTGTAAATTATCGTGCTGCGGTCAAACTTTAAGATATATGCCTGGTTGCATCCCTCATATAGCCTCTCCCCTAGTGTATCAATGATGTAATAAGCTTCTGCTTCCACCTTGAGGATGAAGAAATGGTCATTCCAGCTGACAATATAAACTTGAGGTTCACCATTGCTAGCACATTCTGATCCAGCACGGCTAATCTCATCCCAAATGTTATCAAAGGACATTGCACCATGTAAAAAGTCAAATCGTCCCTCTTCCACTACCTCGGGATGGAAAAACCCAATAAAGGATTTCCCCGAAACTACAGAAAGAGGACGTATTTTGGCTTGAAGGACTGTTTCAAGATCAAAGTGCTTGTCAGGAAATCGCTCCCTATAGGTCTCATTTTCACAAAGATTCCTCCATTCTAATGAGCCTTCTCGAATCAGACTATCAAACTGGGACTTTATGGGCATGAGCTCTCGGTTATTCTGAAACCAATCGGCAATTACTGCCACAAGAGCTGTGCATGCACTCTCGCCTGCTGCTCGCTCACTCCGCTGATCGATAGAAGCAAAAAAGATCTCAGTTTGAAGCTTCATGTGTCCATCACGGTTTGTCACTTCCTTGTTCTCCCAACTACCTATGGCAAAATTATCATCTCCAAATTCAGACACTGACGACCGATTAGCAGATGAATCCTCCTCCGTCTTGTTCCACTGTGAAAAAATTTGACATTATTTGTAATAAGGACTTGAGAATCTTTATTTATAAAGAAATTTAGGAAGGAAACAAGCTTATAAGATCATGAAAATCATCCAAGCAACATATGTCTCGTACTTTAGTTAGGTTCAAAAACTTTAGATTCAAGGTTGGTAGGAAAGACCAAGTTCTGTCTAAGTTCAACTACTTCATTAATTAATTCTGATATCCAGGACAAATTAAGATCTAGGCACAAGAATTTCACAAGGGTTTTTAAGACAGAAGTTTCAATAACCCAGGATTCAAATTAAAAACCAAAACCTGAGTCGATAAACAAATTTCGGAAGCAAGCTTCCACCAGTTATGGTCAAAATTTGGCAATGCAACCTATCTTATCTTTTAAACCATGGTAAAGTGAACAATTAGTAATGAATTCTTACCCCGAGAGATAGGGATTCATCGGAGCTAAGCTGCCGACGATCAAAATCAATGTCATCACCACCTTCTTCACCATAGGCCTTCTTTAACAACGGTTCTCCTTTGGCTTTAGGAGAGCGAATGAAGCTCAGCTTTCTCTTCCTCCATGATAGTAAGCCTCGCTTTGAACTTGCAGACGGCTCAGAGACTGATGCAGTTGAATCCTCAGCCTGCGAGCACCCCACATCTGATTTACGATTGCTGTAGTAAACCCAATCCTCACCTTCACCATTGATTCTCATATTGGAGTAAATTGATCCTCCAGCATAATTTGCATGAGCCAGTGTGCCATAACTGAATGACTTCCTAACAGTGGAATCCTCTTTGACCTCTTCTGATTCACCTTCCTCAAAATCATCAAGTGAATCAGAGTCAAAAGGATAGTTATACTCACCATCCTCACTCCTGGCAGAGCACCTACCCTCACTGCCATCCTCCTCACGACAGGGCTTTTTTGCTTTTCTAGCAGACACATACTCGGTAAAAATCTTTACTTTTCTAAGCCCAGCTTTAAGAGCAGAAAGCTCATCTTTTTCTGTCGAGATAGTCTCTGCTGACTGAGGCGGTGATGGAACAGGCACAAGTGATCTTTGCACAGGCTCTGTGATTTCTTGAGCAGTTCTCAGTTCCAATAAGCTGAGTGATATCTGAAAGTTTATCAGAACTTGAGATCAGAAATTCTAAAACTTCAGCAAATTAAGAAACAGCAGGATCAAGCTAATTTCTACCAAGAAAGGATAGCACACATGGAAGAATAACTTGAAAATAATGGGGAGGAACGTACACAAAGTGAGGGGCATGGCTCAGCAGCAGCACCAGATGATGTGAGGGGGATGTTTAACTGAAGCTCCTTCTGTTCAGCTTCCAAAACAAATTCAGCAAGGTTCACTGATGCTGATCCAACAACAGGAGCCTTGTTTTTGGGCCCTTGATTCAAACCCTGTATTAGAATTGCACCTCAGTTCTCTAGAAAATGGTATAGAGTTTAAAAAAAACGAAAAGAACTATGAGAAAATATTAAATGATATTGAAACGGAAATTTGAACACCACTCTAATTCCATATATTTCATTCATGCTAAGGAAATATGTATTGCAAAACACATCTACTTTCAAGCACCAAATCGCATAAAACCCATAACAAAATAAGCAATTCTGAGTATAGAGGTGTTGAATTCAAAGACAGATAATAACTTTCAGTGATTCGAAGACCTTGAGGAATGGGTAATTAAAGCAACTATTCATAGATTGTAAAGCTTATGGGCTGAAAAACCCCCTTGACGATCAATATATGATTTTCAACAACACCGCTCCAATCTATTGTTAACTCTGTCTCTAAGTCTCAGTGTGAAAAGGCCCCCAGTCAATGACCCTCCAAAAAAGTCCAACAGCCAAAATTTGACCCTGTTAAACGCATAAAAAAAAAATAATACTCCACTAAATCCAACCCAACCCTTGATTATACAGGGAGAAGATTTTATTTTAAAGAAATTTAAAAGAAATCCTCTGGAGACGAAGTCAAATGACAACAACAGCTTTGAAAGGGAAATTAGGAGTTGCAGGCACATACAATAAGTATCTAATTTTAAGTTCAAAAATTAGGTCTCTACTTTCAAGCTATTTTCAGAATAAATTCTCTAAATAACATATAATTATTATTTTTTTAAACAACACACATAAGGATATGAAATTTAACCAAAAAGGAACAGAAACAGCAAAATTCCTCCATATCCCATCAAAACTTTATACCAAATTTCATTATCAATTCCTGAAAGAAAGAAGGAAGAAGAGTAAAGAACCCACTAAATTTTGCATACTATTTAGAACATTATCACATGATTGGGACCCAAAAGAGATCGAAGGAGAAATATGAGAACCTAAGTTGGAACTTACATTGAAGACAGTGAAGACGATCTCCCAAGGGTGAAACACATTGTCCTTGTAAGCCGAGAAAGAGCAAACGCTGTGAAACTCCTCGTCCCACTGAATGACGCCGTTTTCGGAAGAAGCCTCAACCTCTCTGGTAAAGTTCCTCTTGACGACGGCACGCCTTAGAGAACTCAAGGCCCCGACCTTGACCTTCGATCCCTTCCACATAATCTCCGCCGTCCACTTGTCCTCTTTCTCCAGTGGCTCGGCTCCACCTGCAGCCTCCCGCACCAGATCCCAGCCCTCCAGCCTCCGCACCACAAGCCTCACTTTGTACTTCTTCGTGGTCAGAGGAGGCCATGGACGCCACCTCATCATCTTCACCACCATTCTTTGGAATCAGTCCCCAGACACCCACAAAAGAAAAAAATTCAAAAAAAAATTAAGTGAAACAACCCTTAATCTGAATCAAAAATTTCTCTAAGTGCTGTTTGGTTCCCGGGAAAATTGATAATTTTGAAGGGGTTTTTTGGGTTTGGTTTGAAGGATTTTCCAAGAAAAGTCGGGAGCAAAAGAGAGAGATGGGGAGAAAGAGAAGAGAATATGCCGTTATTTTGGGTGGAAATTCTTAGAGAGAGAGAGAGAGAGAGAGTGTGTGTGGGTTTTAGAGAGAGAGCGTATAGGGAAGGGTTGAATTGAGGAATTTGTGTTTGTTTGTATGGTAGTGTAGAAGAAAACGTTGGGTTGGGTTGGGTTGGGTTGGGTTGGGTGGGGGTTTGTTTTTGTTTACTTGGGTTAAATTCTCCACCTACGGTTAATAGTTTATACTATATGGTAGGGTATATAGCTCTATACACTGTACCAATACAAGTATTTCATATAATGCCGTATAAAAGACGTAGGTTGACTTGGGGCTCAATCTTGCACTGAAATTTCTTTCCAAATCTACTGTCTTTTTGTGGTTGCTTTGTTAATGCCATTTGGGTTGTTTGAGTGTTGTTAGCTTTTTATGTTGTGCAGCATTAGCATGCTCTTTGTCTCTAAGTTGACTTGGTAACACTTTTCTTCTTAAGGATGTTCTTATCCTTCCCGAAATGTTAACTTATGTTAATTCGGTGTCTGAATTATAACGTGACATTATCAATTTTGATCTATATTATGATTGTGTTTCCAATACAATGATATCAAGTGTACATATCAAGTGTCACGTAAGTAGGGAATGTTTTATCTTCATTCATGTTGAATGTCGTATTTTTCATTGATTACTTGATCAATGATTCAGATTAAAAGTCTAATTAAAGATGATTCAAATTAAAATCCTAATTAGAGTGTAGTATAAGACACTCCAATCCAATCCAAAAGTTTTGCCAGCCATAACATCTACATTTTTCAAGTGGTTTAACCTTGAGTGGCTCTATGATCTATCTATCATCTCTATGTCTATGTAAGACTTGACCCAACATATATATCCAAGCATTTCTTAGTTTGTATCACTCTTTTTAGATTTTAGGAGCATAACAAAGTTGAAAAGGCAACCATTTGACACCCAAAAACTTAGGAGTTTCTTGCTTGAGGATTTGGAACTCTATATCCAACATGCAAAGTCCACTAGATTCTTTTTCCAAATGCTGCAAAATGAGAATCGGAAAACAATTCTTCTTTCTAACATCAAAACCTCTCCCCTAGAAAGATTTGATTCTTCAAACTAATTACAACAATTCCCAAGTATCTATTTAGGCAAAGTAAAGCACTCAATTTTGATTTTGCCACAATCATGAACCCAACATGTGCTTATAAGAACATCACTTTAGGTGGTGGCATGCTCAATATTTCTTTGCTGGTGATAATTGATGTGCTTATGATGTCATGCTTGGTTAGTGAGCAATGTGTAGATTAGTCAACGTCTAAATTAATCCACCCCCTTTTTTTTTTTTTTTTTCTTTTTTTCTTTTTTTTTTTAAATCCAACCCAATATTGTTGACTGTTTCTTATAGAGCAAGTGAAGGAGTTTTAATTCATTGGTGTTGGAGCTTTTTGACTCCATGTGCATCACGAGTCACATGCACACTCGATTGCATGTGCATTTTTTGCTTCATGGGTTGGGTAGGGATCGAAGACCTTTGAAGCCAGAAAGAATCCCTAGAGATACAGGTAGGTTTTTTTCATGTGAACCGAAATCGGTTTGGTGCTTTTTTTTTATAGAGATATTTAGTTATATACCCATTCTTAGCACTAAAAATATAGATAAAACTCTACACTATTTAATTTCTATAAACAAACCCAAAAAATGACAGTTGACCCTATTGAATTTAATTTTGATTATTAAATTACTTTGATGCCCTATTGAGTGTTTTAGGTTTTTTTATGAGGTTTTGGGGTTGGAGTTTTTTAAGAAATTAATGGCAGTTTTGTAATTTAAAAGTTAAAAGTCTTTTTGTTATGTTGTAAATGGGTTTTGAGTGTGTTTCTAAAATTCATTTCATATAAGGTTTTTTTATAATTTGGGTTCATATATTAGGTGTAATAGTACAAGTGATGTTGAAAGAGGGAAAATCGAACTTAGGACCTCGGATATATGAATAAATGAATTTTGTATTTTAAAATTCATATTGAAGGTTTAGATAAAGCCAACCAGGTCTAGCAGACCAGTGACCTCATGTTTGAACTCTCATAACATCGTTGCTGTGTGTGTATGAGAAACTATCACTTGTATTAAAACAAAAACAAAGAAAACCTTTGGACTTGGGATTTGATTTTGGTTGTTGATTGCAAGTTGAAAGGAATCATTGCCTCATGTTAGCTAGAGATGATGACTATCATGATTGATCAAGTTATACCATAGATTAAAATAAGTGGGCTCCAAAAGTAGTTACACGTAACAAATTGGCTCCACCATTATAAGCTGGATCTCAATTCAAAATTTAAGCTTCACATGAAAGGTTTTTAAACTTTTTCAGTAGATGGTCAATTTAAGCACTCAGCATAAGTTCGGTGCCAACCACAAGAATTGAATAATATTAATCTACAAGTATAAGGATACTCATTTCATATGGCTAAGATGAAGAGAAAAGTTTCTATCTAAGAAAAAATAAACACTTTTGTAAAAGAGAATTTCGTTCAATTCGTGTACCAGTTATTCTTCAACATAACATAAGTTTCGATGACCCGATGTATGTATCTAAAGTTTATCTCGAGTAAACGAGGGAGTTGTTTGTACGTTTCTTTAATTAAGGACTTCGTATGTGTGTGAGAAATCCCTATTTCTTCTAGTTTAGAATATCGCTTATACGACTATAAAATAAAAAAATTAAAAAAAAACATTATCAATGCATAATGACACGATCTCAACTAACTAATTTAACCACTCAAAATAATTTTAAAAAACATGGTTCAGAATTCAGATGACTAAGAAAGAAAGATTAAACTATAAACAAACAAAAAGGTTGTTGAATTGCAACACAACCCTATAATCTCTACATGCACCAACTTTATATTTGTCCTTCAGAAAATGCTGATGAAATCAAGTAAGACTTGTGGCCTCTTGAAATATCTTTAACAATGAGAATGCAAAGTAAACACCAACTGACCACACATGCTTCTGGATTCTGACTTTTGATGCTCTCTGTTTCGTGTTCCTTTCATCATGTCATTATTTATGAATTTAGCCAGAGCTTAATTATCATTATTTTAACCCTTCAAATATGTAATTTAATTTTTTTTTAGGTCTTCAATTATACTATAATGTTTTCTCTTCAAATTAGCTGCTAGGTTTTACTTAACCATGGCTGTTTTTCATGCAATCAGGTAGGGGTGTACATCCAATTTCACCAATCCTCATTTGATTCCAATATATATTGGATTATGATTTTTCCAATCCAATCCGATCACATTAGAGATTTAAATCCAATCTAATTCAATCCAATTAATATTGGGTGGATTAGATTGGATGATTGGTTTTCATAATGGAAAATGATAATAATGAAATATATGAAACATTTATCATCAAGTTTAATATAATCATACATTTTAATAGACCTAATTGTAAAATATAAATGAAATGTTGGGAGAAAATTATTTTTATTTTATAATATATTAAACATAACTCCATCAAATTACTTTAAATGTTTATAACTTTCTTAATGAAAATTACCTAATGAGCAAAAAAGCATGAAACTAACTAAATTGGCTTGGATTGGATTTGATTGAATCCTCACAAGCAAATCCGCCATCCAATCCAATCATGTCGGTTTTGGAAATTAAGGATCCAATACAATCCACCAAATCATCAAAATCAATTAAAATTGGATTTAATTGAATTGAATCTTACACACCCCTACAATCGGACCATCCCAAAAAGACAAAATTATAGTCTAAAACAGTAGGAAACGTGTATTCAATAAGAGTTTAAAAGAGTTTAAAAATCTAGATATATTCAATTAAGATTTTAAAAGAGTTTGTAAAAGTTTGGGTGTGTTCAATTCAATTTTCAATTGACTTTAAAAAAATACATCGAAATCTAGGTGTATTCAATTATGACTTTTTAGAAGTCAAACCAAGTTTAGGTGTATTCAAAAAGTCATTTATTTTAAAGGAATTAATGAGTTGCCCGATTTCGTTAGAATTTAAAGTGGTAAGTATAAATACAAAAGGCCCTAACAAATCTTATGTCAACCCTAGAAACTTTGAAAGTGCTCCACGCTTTCTAGTCTTTGAATGTGTGTGCTTGTCAAGTGGGAGTAAAAAAATCTCCTCTTTTTCTACTACGCTTTCATATATGTATGGTCTCTCATCTTCCCAATAGTTGCTGTTATTGTACATCTCATATATCATATACCTTCAATATCGATAGTCTTTGAACGTTTGTTTCTCCTTTTTCCCAATAGTTTTTGTTGATGTTACAAATAAAAAGTTTCAATCTCTTCTCTTTGAATAGTTGATGTTGCTATACATCATATAGCGATGTACAATAGCATCCCAATTATTTTTCCTACTTTTCCTTCTTCTTGTTTTATTTTTTATTTTCGTTGCTGTTATTTTTTATTTGTTTTTTACATCATATATATATATATATGCTATAGCCTTCTTTATCGATCTACAAGCATCCCTTTTTTTTTTGTTCTGCCTTTTTCTTCTTTATATTAGTTGTTTATAATATCATATGTGCAATTCAGATTTTTTTTTATCATTAATGGAGATGGAAGAAGTAGACGCAGTGCTAAATGGACAACGAAGAATTAGAGAAACATTATTATGAAACAATAAAGATATTGTTGATGGCAATAGAAGCAATAGCTCAAGTGCTAAAAAAAAATTTAGAACTCTAATTAACTCTTTTAAAATCTATGATAAAACTCTAACAAACACCATTGAAATCAATTTAGGAATTCAATCAAACTCTATGTAGAGTTGATAAAAATCAATTGAAATATATTGAACTCTATAAACTTTATAACTCCATTGAACTCTTTTAAAATCTTAATTGAATACACCCTTCTTATAAAAAGAAATATATCAGTGGGCAAGGAAAACCCAATTTTAAGCAATAAAAATTTCCACCAATTCTAGAAGGTTAGCCTTGGATTGAATCATAGTAAACCATTGAGGCTCAACGATTTCATGCATCTAGATACTATTGATGATATAATTTATTTTATTATGAAATAGGACTTTGCAAATTTTAATGAAAAAAAAAGTGCATATTATATGAGTACGTGACCTTTGAAAATCGAAGCTATTTGTGATTCTCTCACCGATTGGGATATATCTGATTTCGAAAGCTCATTGGCTGAGATTCGAGACCAAATTAACCAATCTTTTTATTGTTTCTGTAGTAAATTAATTTGCAACAAATGAACAGATAATTGCAATTATTTTTTCTTTAACACACGTTCAACAGCCTAATGATAAGACAAGCACAGAGAATTGTTTCAACAAAAGAGCCCCAGAAAGCCAGAAAGCGACATGTGGAATAAGTAGCCACCAATCAAAGAAAGGAGCATGGTGGGCCTACAGAGAGAGCCACCAATCACAATCACACACGAAAAAGAAGAGCCTGTTCACGAATGGAAGGATGCCACATGTAAAACAAGAACGGCCCTTATTGGCCCGGAGAGTGATTGCTCTACCTTTGCACTGTAGGAGAAAGCGGCCATTTTCGCGAGGACTCGACATTTCACCTATTATTTTAATCTTCTTTAACTTTTTGTTTTGGTCGAAAATGTGTTAGAACTTTAACAAAATAGAGACACAGAAAGATAACTTTTTTTTTTTTTTTTGTTGTTGTGAAGCGACTAGGTTATTGGAAGATGTTAAACTACAATCTATTTTGAATAATTTTTTAGGTTATTGGATGGCCGGGAGCAAGGAGCAGGGGCGGAGCCACATTTCGGGCTGAAGTGACGGATCATGCTACTAAACTCCTTATGCATTTCATGTTAAATTTGTATTAAACGTCTGTAATTATTAGGAAAATATTGAAATTTCTATATTGTTGGCGTCCCAAATAATAAATCTATATTGTTACCTCCATATAATAAATATATATATTTATTGACACCAAGGATTTTGTTACCATAACATATCTAAATAACACAAAATGAGAAGATAATGATGCAACGACCAATATGAACAATATACAAAAGAAGAAGAAAAAAAATATCATAACGTAACCATTGGAAGGGGCAACTTGCAAAAGTCCTTAGTCTTACAGGTATGAAGTGTGCGCATTTTGTTTTGTAGACCAAGGTGCCAAACGTCCTTATTTGCAATTGCACCAACCCCCAATCTTTGCAGCTCGTCGTTTGTGTAAATTTAAATGGTGTGAAAGCTAATCAACCAATTCTTTAAACGGAAAACATCTCACACCAAAAAAGCAGACCTGGCTATGACTCAGAATCTCCACGGCACAATCTCTTCAAACCTCAACAGTATTGGAATTTTTTTGTTGATTGATTCTTAAGGGTTCGTTTGGGAGTGATTCCGGAAGGACCATAATCACTTATGAGGAGAAACATCTCCTACTTGCTTCTCCATATAATCACTTTAAATGATTTTAAGTGATTTTGGGGAGAAGCACCTCCCATAAAGAAGTGATTCTCCATAGCAGTGATTATTTGCCTATCTTATTTGGGATTTTTTTTAAAAGTATTTTGTCATCACATATTCACTTTCATATTGTTCCCTTTGTCTTGTTCTTCCATTCAACAATTAAATAGCCAAATCTGTGTATTCACCAAGAACATAAAATAAATAAGGGTTAGCTAATCTGTGGAATATTTTGCAACTTTTTTTTAGTCAAAAAGTGGTGGTAAGACCGAAATTTCTTATAAAATATGGGATGTCCTAAAAATATTTAGGTCACAGCAAACCTAGCCAGCTACCATTCCATGATATTAAATTGGATAATATTAAGCCCCTTTTTATATTCAATATATACATTTTGTACCGTTGGGTGTTACTGTTAGAGTGTTTGTTTGTCAGAATTGGATTTTTCCCTTGTGTTTGGTAGGAAAATCAACCTAAACAAATCTGAAAATATGATTTAGTTTAGTCGGGAGAGCAATGCATCTGTCTCTACCTGAGTTCGAGTTCCCGTCACCGTAGACTAGATTAATTTAAAATATAGCATTGTATAAAAAGAAAAAAGAATAAAAAGTAGCAGCTGTCTATCTATACTGCACAATTACGTATGGACAAACCGCAACAGTTCCCACAACTTTCTTGGTTCTAGGCCTCTGGACTTCTAGTCATAATGCTTGTTTTTATCTACGAAAAAACTTTATATATGGTTGTAAAATTTTGAAAAAGAAAATTTTAATTGTCACGGAATCCGTGTCTGAGATTATGATAGAAGCAGCTCAGAACCATATGTCTTTTTCCAAAATCAAATACCAAATTAAGATAAAAACATGATGTGAAATCCCGAAAACCCACGGACCACATAAAGAAGACAAAATTGAAGGGCAGCCTCGAAACAAAAGCAAGTGATGCATACAATGCTGGACACCAATTTGAAAACCCACAAAAGTAAATAATAAAAAAATCAAGATGAATATTTTATGTCTGCCCGTAGAAAACTGGCAAAATGCTATGTATGAATTAGGTTAGTTGGTTAAAATAGTGTGTCCGTCCTATTGAATTCTTATTTGACTTCTATTTCTATATATAGAGTAGTTAGAATGTCGTTTTGTTATTAAAAAATAAAAAAAAGGCCCTAATTGAGATAGTGAATTTTTTTCTTTGCATATAAATCGAAAATATGGGTTATGGGAGTATCCTATATACAGCCTTATACTATTACATAATTTTCTATAATTTATACGTATAGAATGATTATTTTGGTTGATCATCTTAGGGTGCTTCTTTTGTCGACGGATGCTCTATTACATTTGTACTCTCCGAAGGATGAGAACTGACTATGTAGCATCTACATCGAGAATCCAAATATTGTATACATCATTAGTACAGCCACTCGAATTTTCGATATTCCTTTTTATTTATTGTCAAACGAATGACATCTTCTTCTAGAAATCCTAGGTATTCTTATATATATATATATATATATATATATATATATATATATATATATATATATATATATATATATATATATATATATATATATATATATATATATATATATATATATATATATATATATATATATTTTATAGGGAATGTGAAAATATTTAGATCAAAATGATTGATATATATATCAGTGACAACTAAATAATTTCAAGGTTCAACCATTATTTTATACACTTTATTTGTATGTGAGGGTTATTGTTGTGGGCACCCCATCTGGACAATTATGGTCAAAGATAAACATATACCTAATCCCACATGAAACTAATTATTGTTGATTAGGATCCAAGGCAGCTGGTACAGTCTTAATTTAATCACCTTCTCATTTGGCCGTTAACCTCCAATAAATTATTAATTATCTGACTTTTCCACCCGTTTAGGAGCAAACTTATAAGACTGTTCATACTTTGTCTAGTTTTTTTTTTTTTTTTTGGTCATACTTTGTCTAGTTCAATTATAAAGGGAACAACAAACTTTATAACTCAACTTTCTCACACAAAGTAGGGCCGATAATATTACAAACATGATAGTAAAAATTTAAACTTTATGCAAACGAAGCCAAAACCCTTTAAAAAAAAATTACAAGCTTCGAAAACAATTTTGCTCATCATTTTTAATGATGGTAAAAACATTATCAACTCAGTTAACATACGTAGAGAGATATATATAATATAGTTAACCTCATTTGATCGTCCACGTGTTATAATATAGTTAGCTCCGTATAATCATTTAAGGATTTGACTTCTTAGGTATAAAAAAGAAAAAGAGAAAAGAGAAAAGAGAAACACGAGCCTAACTTTGGATGGAGCAGAGATGATGGGTTGGGATATTTGACCTTCAAATTGTAAGCCATGAAGAATGATTACAGGCCATTAGTGGTGGGGTGAAAGAGGTCTTGAGAGCTTTGAGGGCCACGTTTTCCACTTAGGTTTCTCACCTCACTTGTATGTGCAATACTGTCCCGAAGGAATCCCAGGAGGACTAATGAAGAAATGGTGCCTGCCTTGGGCATTGGAGGACAGAAATACATATTGTTCTACTTTCTTGTCAACCTACTAATAAACCAAATGGCACCATTTGCCTCACCAAAATTGAGAGCCTTCCCTCCACTGTCGACAAAGTTAAAGTAGCCATGGCTTATTGGCAAGCACATTTTCCCTTTTTCCTGTTATACACATGGACACAGACAAAGTACAAGCACAAATGCGTTGGTCATTGTTGGATTCTTGAATGGACAAGACAAGAATTATGGCGATGCCAAGCTTTCTACTCCTATCTCATAGGGGGCAATAAAAGATCTGTGTGTCGCATTATTAGTGATCACATGTTTCGTAGAGATGCGATGGAGGACTCACGTAGATGAGTCTTGTATAGATAAAAGATGTGGTTCTTAAATGTGATAAAAGTAACGTTAATTATATGACATTTGAACATGTTTGATTTTAGTTTTTTGAATGACTAAAAGTGATTGCAGATAACCAAGATAGTTTCAGCACGCGTTTGGAAAAGCATAGTTAAAAATGTTTATTTATTTTTTGGTCAAATAGTTAAAAATGTTTGAGGTTGCAATTGAGCATAAATCGTTCTTACAAAGCAGTATCAATCGGATTCTTATAAAGAAAAAACACCCTAAGTTTATAGCAGCCCAGATATTATAATTGTTGTGACAAATATTTAAGAGGTGTTTGAACAGAGGAATTTCATAAGCATCAGAAGATAATGAGTTTTTGAGAGGTGATTGCTTGCATACTTCATCAGGACCTAATTTATTAGAGATCCTATGAGCCTAATCCACTCATAAGCATCAGAACATATGAACCCATGAAGATGGCATCTTGGTTGGTAATGCTTTTTGGGCCCATAGATTTGGAAACAGAAGTTGGGCTTAAGGCAGGGGCACAGCTGGTTCCAAGAGCCCATTTAATGTATTTCTTTGGGCTCCCTTAAGTGAAAATTCATAAAAAAACAAAGATTAAGAAGCAAGGGATATTCATTTTTTCTTTTTTATACGAGCAATATTGGAGGAGAGGGAAGTCAATTCTAAGACCTTAGGGGCTCGTTTGGTGCACAGGACTGTCTTGGTATGGACTACGTTTAGGGACTGTCTTGGCTTGGCTTGGCTTGGTCTAAATTGGATAACACTTATCCTGCGTTTGGTGTACGCTTGGACTAGGACTAAATTTATTTATTTTTTTCAAAATTATCTATGTATATGTATATATGTATAAATACATGTATTATGTATGTGTACATATGTATTTTATAATATATGTGACATGTATGTGTATATACATGCATATATGTATATTATAAATAATATAAACATATGTATATATATATATATATATATATATATATATACGCAAGTGAAATTCAATTGATAAACTCATAAATGATCAATTTATGTACCAATCTCTTCACCCACATTATAATTTCATTTATTTAGTTATTAAAACTATCATTACTCAATTGTATTCATTAAGGGCTCATTTGATCATTCTTATGAGTTCTTCTAACCACTAATCAAGAAAAAAGTGAGGCGCAAGTTTTTTTCCCAACATAATGTACATACAAATTTGCTTAAGAGCTATTGCTCTATAATAGTAGTAGTCATTGGCGGACTCATGAATTTTTCAGCACAGATGCAATTTTTAAAAGCTAAAAGCTCAAAAAAAGAAGAAGATAGATAACTAAAAATCCTTATAATTTAAATAATACTAATGTTATTCATAATTAATTGAAAAAAATAACATTACAATTAACCTACAATTTTTGTCGACGAGATAAATAAGAAAAAAAAAAGAAAAAAAAAAAGGCATTTGCTCAAGAAGAAAAAAATATGCATCAAATCTACTTTGGATTGGCACACTCAAGAAGGAAAAAAAAAAATGCAGGATTCTTGTGATGTAAACACACTTTGATAAAATTGGGTGAAGTTAAATTGGTCATTTATAAAGAGAATTCCCAATCCCACTTAAATAAGGAATTGTGTAAGTCTTATTAAAGCCCAATTAAATAAAGAGAACTCCCAATCCCATATAATTAAGGAATTATGGATGCCCGATTAAAAGGCCCATGAAATGTTAGTAGGTTTCCTGATTTTTTATTTATTTATTTATAAATTTGGGGTGTGGAAAAATCTTTGGAGCTGAGTTTTGGGGTATTTTTAGGGGTTTTCCTTAGTTGGATTGGAATGAAGGAATCTACGGAGATAAAATGGAATTTGACCATATTTTGGTTGTTTCTTTGATTAAATGTGAGATTATCAGTGGTTATTTTTGTTTAGTCTCATTTGTAAAAGCTTTTTTTGGTCAGAAACTGGAATTTCATTCAAATGGGAAAAGGCTACAAAAGCCACACCCAATAGCAATACAAATACAAGGAAGTCCAACCATATAGGGACAACGAAAGTAAACTAAGGGGGGTGTATTCAATTAAGATTTTAACATATTGTAATTACATGATTTTAATGTAATGGATTTCAACCGGATTTGTAATTATATGATTTTTTTTATATACAGTAAAAGGCATGAAAAAATAATGGGGAAGAAAAAGTACAAGAGCATATATGCGAATCATGCATAGGAGGGTGTGATTTGTTATGTGATTTGGTATATATATCACACACTCAAAAGTCTCACACAATACACCATTTAATGAAATACATTAAAATCAGTAAGTTTTTGAATACCACAGTACTTTTTCTTATCTTTTAAAAGTCCTAATTAAATACCACGGACTTGTATTGATTATTTAAAAATCCTAATTGAATACCACCAGACTTTTATTGTTTACTTAAAAATCCTAATTGAATACTGCTGTACTTTTAAGCTTCAAAATAATCCATTAAAATCTTAATTGAATACACCCTCCTACAACAGATTCAAGGCCTGGGAGGGGAGAGGAAGACGCATCATTCTCAGCCTAACAGACACGCCAAGCGACCTTTCACCCTACAAAACTTAACTATTTCTTAGAGGGCCATGTAAGACCATCCTTGTCCAAAATGAATGTGAGGGAGGATGGGGGCTATGCAGCCCAAACTTCCGTGCACATCTTGATTTAGCGAGAGTCGCCAAGTGATCAGCTGCTTGATTGGCAGTTTGGCGAATCCAAGACAAAGAACGAGCCTGGAAATTCGCAAGTAGGTCCCTTATGTTGCACATCACAAGGTAAATTTCCCAGGGCCTTCTAGAAATATCACCATTAATACTTCTCACAACGCCTAAACATTCAGATTCAAAGGCCACCATCCAATCACCCCTATCGAGGGCAAATTTGCAGCCATCATAACATGCCAAACATTCAGCCATCAAAGTCGACTTTCGCCTCCGTGTAGAGGGATTTTCATGCAATAAAGTGCTATGGTAATCTCTCATAACAATACCAATACGAACTTTTTTTGAGTATGTGTCCCATGCCATGTCCACATTAAGTTTTACAAAAAGGTACCAACGGGGAGACCAAGTCTGAGCATGGGCCTCACTATGGGGCATATGGGTACTTCAAGTGTTGTGCGCTGTCAAGGAATCCATAAACTCAAAAGCAGAAACGGAAGCTCTTTGTATAGTATCCATTGAGGATGGTTGACAATGATCAATCATATCTGTGCACCTTTCTTTCCATATGTGCCAGAAGACAAAATTGACAATGGTTTTTTTTTTCCTTTCCAGGTCAGTTTGAGTTGCACAATCTCCATATATAACATTTTTGGCCAAAAGGAACATCGTGTTCTAGGCTTCGCAGGGATCGATTCTCAAGGGTAGGACAATTGATCGCTTCTGTGCAGAGATGAATTCCTCATTCTTCCAGGTTGTTCCAATTTTGCATTTCACTCTGTAACTCCCCCTGAAGTGGAGAATTGGATACCTGGGCATGAAAGAACATCTTGGACTCCAAAAAGGTGACGTCCAAAGTGAGATAGGTGTGACGAGTAAGAGGATGATAACACCAATAACCTTTCTGATGGGTGGCATACACCATAAGCACACATTGAAGTACACATAGATCAAGTTTGCTTCGTTGGTTTTATTGAAGATGAACATAAGCCACACATCCAAAGACTCGTGGTGTAAGCATCAAGATAGAGGGCATGGGCCTGTGTTGGGCAGACACCTGTACCGTAGTATGAAACCCCAAGACACAAGATGACATACGGTTGAGCAAATACATGGATGTGATGATGACATTATCCCAATGGTGGCGAGGAACACGAGCCCTAATAAAAAATGCCCGGGCTATTTCAATTAGATGTCAATTTTTTTGTTCGGCAATGCCATTCTATTGCGGTGTTTCAGGACAAGTCGTCTCATGAATAATTCCATGTGTCTGGAAGTAAGTCTAAAAGTCGAGGTTGACTCATTCGCTTCCATTGTTAGAGCGAATGATCTGGATTTTAGCAGAGAATTGGGTTTCAATATGTTTGTGGAACAACTTAAACATAGTAAACACGTCACTTTTAGTCTTCATCATGGAGAACCATGTCATACAAGCCCACGCTAATTTTCCGCTTGGCATGCTTCAATTTTATCGTCCTTAAAGAGGGACATGGTGCTTAATTAGCGTGGGCTTGTAAAGCTAGTTTATTTTATTACCTTATCTTAGCATAACAAATTATTTACTTGGCATGACACGTGGACTGTGGGTTGCGTGTGACGGGCTTTCATGTGTTCCAACCCGTGCCTTTTCTTAATAAGGCGCTGCATTGGGCCGGAAATTTATTCAGGCCCAACTATGAATTTTTTGGGCCTCAACAAACCCCAAACATCATAGTGAATTAAAGTAAAATGAACATTACTTTTATTGATACTCAAAGGATAAGAAACTTAGTGACTCTTGGCTAAGATGCAAGTGTCACACATAAAGTCTGAATCACTAAAATCAGAAAATAAATAGGAGAACAAATGTCTCATGTAACCAAAAGATAGATGCCCTAAACGTTTGTGCCACAAAAAAAATCTATCGATGCTTGTTGATCGGTTCATAATTGTATATCATTTTGTACCCTTCTAGCTTATGATTTGGTTATGTTTTTGAGTTAAACTTGTGCTTTTAATCCTTTTTGTGTTTATCTTTCAGTTAATTGACATTTAGGTAACAATGATGACTTTGGATAGGAAATGATGCAATTTTCTTATTATATTTGTTGTTGTTATAGAGGATGGACTCAAATGAAGTTGACAACAGTCATTCAAGTTCTGAAAGTGATTCATCATTTCATTTGGATGATTCACTTGAGTGATTATAGTGGGAGAGGTAGACATCCAAGGGGAGCAATGTAATTATTCAACTATAGGCATTCATCACTATGTAACGTTATTAAAAGATGCTTCGGAGTGGTAGATGAAGAAAGCTCTAAAGTGAATCAAGAACACATCCATTTGCATGAGGACAATGCTAATGAAATGAGTGATGCTAGAGATCACATAGCCGGAGCAATGTGGATGGATTATATTTAGAATCATTAGTCCTAAAATTTATTTAGTCTAGAATGTTTGAATTTAATATGTATTATTTAAGACTTGGAGACTAATTGAGCTTGTCGATCATATATGTATGGTATTAAAATATGGATGTTAAAATAGTATGTTTCATATAATTTTGATAAAGTCTATCAAAATATCTTAATTATAAAAAATGCAGAAGAAAAAAATGTTTTCAAGAATTCAACCAAACAAGTTTTCAAGTTTTAAAGATTCAAAAACAATTTTCAAGTTGCATACCAAACAACTTTTTGAATCTTAAAAAATGGATTAGAGAACTCCTTGTTTTAAAGAAAAATCACAGTTTTTGAGTTCTCTACTTGGATAGGATACCAAAAGGGCCTTAATGGTTTAGGAGTCTTTCTGGACCAAGAAGGCAGTGGGTATAGACTTATTATTGTGGCGTTTCCCAAGCGTCATCATATTGTGGCGTTTCCCAATCGATAAGACTGAAACAACGCTTCACACAACTGGATGAAAGTGGAGGCGTCTAATTATTGGTCTTCTTGCGGCAAGTGGAGGCGGAGTCAAGTCCATTCATAATACTAATTATGCAAATCATCACTAATAAAGAAAATCAAATGTTATAGTTATAAAGATAACTAAAGTTACATTTCAACAAGACCAAGTCATATGTTTAATTTTGGTGGGGTAAAATGAAAAGACTTCTGTTGAATAAATACCAAAGTTTATTATGTTACTTCCCATTGCAACCATTTACTCCAAATAACCTTAAACTTACGATGTCTTCACTTACCAAAATCCCCCCATACTTATAAAAACTCCACCACAAAAAAATGCAGAGGCGTTGTCACAGAGGAAGAATAAAGGTGAAAATGTTGTTGAAGGAGTTGCCAAATGCATAAATTTTTCATGTGATATTGAAGATGTTGCTGGTATCGGACAACATAGGTACAAGGTGTTGATGGTGGAAATCAAACGACAACAAATACGTCTAAAGTGTTATGAGGAAACCTTAGAGAAGGAGAAAAAGAAAGCCAAATTACACCTCGAATTAGTGAAAAAAATGAAACACAGGGTTAGGCTTGGGAAAGAAAAAGCTTTTTGAAGGTTGAGTGGTTCGAATGAGGGTGTGCGGATGAAGGAAGAAGAAGCATGTAAACGCTTTGACATCTTCTGCGAGTATGCAAGATGTGTTGTCCCAAGCTACAACTGGGACGGGATTACCATGGAGTAAACCAAAAATAAGGGTCGGGTTTTGGTTCAGAGTATGGTTCTATATTTCCAAGAATCATCTGTGCAACTCGTTCTACGAAGTTCGGTTGACAGGAGAAGCAGGGTTGATAGTGCTACCTCAATGGAAGACGAAGAAATCATCCTCCCCCATTACTACGTCTAGAGTTTGAAACTAGAGTCAACAATTCCAAAATCGCTACTTTGATACCATGATAAATTTCAGAGAGACGGGTGAGCAAATTGCGAAAGTCATTATAACTAGAAGCGTTGCTTTCTTTTCCTCATAGTATACCCATAACCGAAAAAAGGAAACTGATAATTACATATGAAAAAAGAGCCTCTTTCGTATTCATGTTGGTGGCGGAAGCCCAAAATGACGGAACAAATTATCAAATTTCATCAAATCCATTGGGTTGTTCGACCAACGTGGAGGTGGAGGCGGAGCAGGTGAATGATACTTCAACGGACCCAAGCTCATACTGTCATCAGTAGGTGAAGGTATAGAGGCAGAACATGTTAAGGCGACTCTCACAAAACCAGGCTCAGACTGTCATTAGGAGGTGGAAGTGAAGGCGACACCAAAGAAACTAGGCTTAGACTGTCATTAGGAGGTGAGGTGAAGGCGACACAAACGTATCCACGCTCAAAGAAGGTGGAGGCAAAGCAGCTAGAGGCAAAGCCCAAACATCAATCGAGACAAGAATAGAGGTTTGATCTTAAGGCGGTCCTAGGAGGTGGTGAAAGAGGAAGAGCGGGAAGGTGAACAACTGTGAAAGAGGAAGAATAACATGCGGTGACGGTGGAAGGGAAAAACACGAGGTGATGATAGAAAAGGAAGAGCACGGGGTGATAGTGGAAGAGGAAGAGCGGGAAGGGGAACAATCACACCTTGGGGGCTTCTTCTAGAGATAGCCGCCATGGACTAAGACGTCATGAACTTTGTCATAGATTGTCTAGTTACAGTTGCATGATTTGCATGTGTACCGTTGTTGTTTGACACTCTTATTGTTCTAGTGTGAGAACTTGGTGTATGTGGAATGGCAAAGGGGGCATTAGAGCACTTCCAGCAGTTAGCCCCTTACCATGGCAAGGGGGGCTATGGCTGTTGAAATAAAAAAAATTCATTGTCAGCAAACTAAATTCTGGCCCAAGTTTAAAGAAGTTGGACTCATGTTGCTAAATTAGTTTAGGCCCAAAATGAATTAATATTAATATTTTTACAAGAAAATATTAATGAATTGAAAGCAGTAACATGATATGCTTCATGTACGGAGTTGAGGGGCTGACTGGAAATGGGAAGTTACTCCCACATACAACACCCACACAATACGTGAGCCTGTAACTGGCTCCACTCCTTTTAGTTTCTCTAGGTCTATAAAAGGGACCATTAGTTAGCAAGGAAAGGGGAAGGACAGAGAGAACGGAGGAGAGAAAATAGAAGCAAAAAACAAAAGCAAAAACGCAGAGGAAGAAGTACCAAACTACGGCAGAAATCCAAGTGGAGATACAAAGCTCTGTCACAATACTGTTTGAGAAGGTATTAAACTAATTCATTTCATCATTCTCCTATGTACAGCTAACTTGCAGGCAAAAGAGAGAGTGTAAAAGAAATTATACAGAAGCCTTGGCAATGGAAGATGTAAACAAATCTTTTCAAAATGATGATAATGGTGTTGCTTACACAAAGAGAGCTCTCGCAAGGACCTCTCTGTTGTGAATTACAGTTGGGTTTTCGCAAGAAACCCACTGTACTGAGTGCTATGAACACCTTGCGAGTGTTCATGGGCACATTGTGGTACTCAGAGAAGACCTTGCGAGTGTTCTTGAGTACCAAAAATAGAAAATGGCGAGTTTCATCCTAACCCACCTTCAGCACAGTGAAATCCCGAGTCTGCAAATTGGAGAATGAAGAGATAGCCCACGAAAGTCACCAAGACAGCTCTCCTATACAGTAATCCGCAAATACCACAAAGGGCTCTCACTTTGTTATTGCCGGTACAATGGCCCTTCCCAAAAGATTTCTGCAATCAAATGAAGAAAAAGTGCACCAAAGCGTCAGATAGCTGCAACAAAATTCAAACAAGACTTGCCATATGCAAAAGGAGAAGTCAAAACTAAAGTAGATGCGCAACTTGCTGCCATCACCTCTCCTTCGAACCAAAATTTGGTCTTTAGACCAAAAGTGAAGAAATTTGTTGCACAAAGAAAGCTTTCCTGTCAAGTCAACACAAAACCAAAGATGAGGATAATTTTAATTATCTGAAGGTTTCTAAGCACATACAATGGGTCAAGACAAAAAGACCCATTTTGTAGAAGACTCCCATAAATATATAGAAAACAATAAAAGGGAAAGATGGCTCGAAGCCTCCATCTCCTGCCATGCCCAAGACAAAAGAAGAAAACAACAAGAAAGGGTGTTTGGAAGACCAGGAAGAAACCAGCAAAAAGCAAAAGACCAATTTCAAGTTGAAAAGCCTATTGTGTTGCGGCTATTGGAGAACCCAAAAGCAACATAAAACCAAGAAGCCAAAAAAAAAGTTGACAAAAAAAAGTTGAAGTCTCATAAGCTAAAAGAAAAGGAAAATGACGAAACAAAAGTAACCAGCTAAAAGACAAAAAAAAGAGTTGAAGCCTGGGATGACTTTCAAATAGTTAGTGAACTATTTGGTCTACTCTGATAGAAGGAAAAGACTTACCTTGCTTTGACTTCTCGTTGGTTTTCTCAAAACTAAAAGCTCTTTATCAATTGTGGCTACTGAGTAACTGAAGATATACGATTTGGTTCAATTTGAATTAATTTGAACTACTCCAGATAGATATGGGAGTGACTCAGTTTGAATTGACTTCTACTACCCCAAATAGAGACCAGTTTTGGTTTCAAATGGCAGTTGACCATCAAAGCCTTTCTGACGTTGGTCCTTTATTTATGGTCCAACAAATGGAAATGTCAAGGCCCAGAAACAAATTAATGGGTTAACAAAACAAATTACCCATTAATTCTCAAAAGTCCAAAATATTTGATGGGTGTCCAAATAAATTATGTGGTTAATGGATTAATTTTTTTAAATCCTCAAAACCATATGTGAGCAAATTAATAGGCTCATTAAAATGCCTGTTAATTTTCTTTGGACATTGACAATAAACAAATATGGTACAAAACCATTCCAAATTTTCTCTACCCGTACAAATTTAAATGAGATCAAATTTAAATCTCTCAACCACAAACTCTTTCAAGGGGTCATTCATTCCTTGAAAGTTCAATCAAATTCTTCTGAACTATGTCTGGTTTGATTCCGCCAAGGATACGTAGGCAATTTGGAAATTCAATCCAAATACAACTGCAAGTCCAAATAGAATCTCTGGTTTACTTTAATCAAATTCGCCCCAAATACTTTTCCAACTACAAAATCAAATTGAATCCCTGGTTCAACCACATTTATCCAAACTCCACAAAATATTTCTCACACCGCAAATTCTTTCGAGGAGTCATTCATTCCTTGAAAGTTCAATCAAATTCTTCAAAGAACTACAAAAGGCTTGATCCCCAACAGGGGGTATGTAGGCAGTCTAGGGTTCCCTGGATGCAGCCATAACATCAAATCAAATGTCATTATTTATTTCATTCATTATTCACATTGGAATCAAAGGGTGTTCTCTTTTCAAAGAGATTATAATTAAGAGATATTTTTTTTATCTTGAATGGGTCGTACTCAATTAATAATAAAACTTTTATTTGTAAATAAGAGTGAGATTATGTTGGGTGAATTTTTTAATCACTATATTACATTTTTTATCTAACAATGGCAGTTACTATTCATATGAATAGTGGCTGCCTTTGCAAAAAGCAATGTTGGTTTCCAGTAGTTGCCATAGCAAAGTGCAAATACTATTCATTTTTTTGTTTTTGGTCCTAAAATCCTCTAGCCCGAGTCCAGCCTGTGCTGCTGGACTTGCTCTTAGTGATGTTCGTTTGGGTAGTGGTGCTAGACCTAGAAAGGCTCACTTTGGCATATGGCTTCTTGAGAGAGAGTTTCAGTATGAGTGGGTGAGGAGATGTGAATCAAAAAGTAAGAAAGGGGAAATAATGGTCGTGAACCAAACGGGGCCTTATAATTTCATATTCTACCTCATTCACACGATCGTTTGACCAGGGTGGAGGTGG
>NW_018922877.1:14647-34079 GCF_002207925.1 Prunus avium
CCCCCCCCCCCCCCCTCCCCCTTGCCATGGCAAAGGGCAAATGGGTGGAGTTGCTCTAACAGAAACCCAAAGGGGGGTCCAGACACGGATACGATCCCAAAGTTGCTCAACCTCGTCCCCACCCACATCCTCAAAAATTCTCCTGTTCCTTTCCCCCCAAATTACCCATAAAGTTGCTAACATGGCACAATTTCCTAACACTGAGCCCTTCCTTTTGCCACCAAAAAAGTTCAGTCCAGCTTCAAGTAACGCACTGCATGTTGTGTAGCTACCACACACTAGCCCGGCCACCTTAAACAATTTAGACCGTAGAGATGAGGCGATAGGGCAAAGCAAAAACAGGTGATCCACGGTTTCACAGTCATTTTTGCACAATACGCACCAATTGGGGGAAAGATACCAGCCAGGCCTTTTTCTTTGAATCCAGTCACATGTGTTGATTCTGTCGTGGTTGATTAGCCATGCTAATAGTCTTACCTTAGGAGGAGCTTTAGTTTTCCAGATAACAGAGGAGGAATATAAGCGAGGTGAGCGAGGGTTAATCATCAGGTGTCAAGAGAAGGATTTACAAGAGAATTCTCCTGTAGACTCCAAATTCCAAGATCTGGTATCACTTCTATTTTGAAACAGCACAACTTGTTCCAGACTTAACAGAAGCGCAGCCAAATCCTCAATTTCCTCATCCCTTAGGTTCCTGCGAAACCCAAAGTCCCAGCTCAACGGAAGGGAGTTCATGTCACTGCACATATCTACAATTTTGGCATTTTGTTTGCGCAAAACACGAAGGAGACGAGGAAATCTGTCCCCCAAGTTTGTATCTCCCAGCCACGCATCTTCCCAGAATCGTACTCTCACACCGTTACCCACCTTGAGACGACAACAAGCCACAAAAGACCCCAATCCTTTACTTATTTCAGTCCAAGGACATCGACTGGATCCATTTGATCTTGTTTTAGAATCCCAACCATTTAGCTGCAGCCTGTACTTACTCTTTATCACATTGTACCAAAGGGTGTCGGTTTCATTTTGGAATCTCCATAGCCACTTTCCAAGTAAGGCCTCATTTCGTTTCCTCAGATTTCCTATCCCAAGTCCCCCATTTTCTTTTGGTAAGGACACTACCTCCCACTTTATCAAGTGATCCTTCCTGCCTTCCTCCACACCCTCCCATAGAAAATTCCTCATTAACTTCTCCAAGCGTTTTTCCATGCTAGCAGGCATTCTAAATAAAGATAAGTAGTAAGTTGGTAGGCTGCTCAACACTGCTTGGATTAAAGTCAGCCTTCCCCCTCGGGATAGCAAGGCCTTGCTCCATCCTTCTAACCTTCAAGTCACTCTCTCGATCACTGGGGTCCAAACAGGTAAGTGTCATCTGCAAACTGTAGGTGTGAAACCATCACCTTATCTCTTCCGATGGCCAGCCCCTCCACCAAACCCCTTTCTCTGGCCTTCGAACACATTCTGCTCAGAGTGTCTGCAGCGAAAGTAAAAAGAAAAGGCGACAAAGGATCACCTTGACGTATTCCCCTAGACGCTCCAAACTTTCCCCTTGGCTTTCCTTTTATTAAAACTGAGTAATTTGCAGATTGTCAGCACCCTTTTATCCATTTTCGCCAGGTCAGACCGAAGCCCTTTCTTTCTAACACATAGTCTAGGAAGCCCCAGTCCAAATGGTCGTAGGCTTTCTCGAAATCTATCTTGAAAACGAAACCCTTTTGATTTTTCTTCCTTGTTTCATCCACCACCTCATTAGCGATCAAGACTTCATCCAAAATCTGCCTCTTCTTTACGAACGCCCCTTGCGTTTGAGATATGGTGTCTCCCAGCACCTCTCTCAACCGAGCTGCCAACACGTTTGCAATTATTTTGTATAGGCTTGAAACCAGACTTATAGGCCTAAAGTCACCTACTTTGACTGCTTCAGCTTTCTTAGGTATTAGGCAAATGTAGGTTTCGTTAGTTACCACATTCACAATACCTGATTCATAGAATTCAGCAAAAACCCTCACTAAATCGCCCTTTAGAATCGTCCAGCAGTGTTGAAAGTAGGCCAAGGAGAACCCATCAGGGCCTGGTGACTTATCTTTTCCACATTTGAAAACAGCTCTTCTAATTTCCTCTTCTTCAAAAGGTCTTTCCAGCTATGAGGCTCTCACTTTCTCCAAAGCGCACCAGTCCAACCCCTCTAGTCTAGGCCTTTCCAAGCCCTCACTTGAGTATAAGTGTTTAAAATACGAGATTATTTCTTGTTCAATTCTACCGTCATCTTCAGTGATGGAGCCATCTGCTAGTTCCAATTTTTCGATCAGGTTTCGTTTCTTTCTGCAGTTTACAATTCTGTGAAAGAACTTTGTGTTTGTATCCCCTTCTTTTGCCCACGCCACCTTTGCTCTCTGTCTCCACATTATCTCTTCTTTGAATGCTAGCTCTTCAATTCTTAGTCTCAACTGAGCTTTTTCTCGTTTTCTGTCTTGAGATAGAAGGCCCCTCTCTTCCAAAACATCTAATTCTTTAATTCGATTATCTACCTCTTTTGATTCGACGTTGATATCTCTACTGGTTTCTCTACTCCAATCCTTCACTTTTCCTTTCACAGCCTTTAATTTCTTCATAAACTTGAAGCCTTCCCACCCTTATTGTCGCTCTCCCTCCCACCTCTCTTTGAATTTTCCCTTGAAGTCCTGCTGCTTCAGCAACATATTCTCGAATTTAAAGGGCACCAGTCCCCATTTCTTTGCCTTCAAATCCAGTAGGATACGGCAGTGGTCGGAGGTTACCTTAGGAAGAGCCATTTGTCTGACGTGAGGAAATAGATCCTCCCAGTTTGGGGTGAACATGAATCTGTCCAGTTTTCTTAAGATCGCATTCTCCCCCATATTTGACCAAGTAAAGCTAGCATTGTGAAGATTTGGGTCACATAGGTATGTCTCCCTGATAAAGTCATTAAACACTCTCATGCTTTTTGTGAATCTTCCCTCGTTGGATTTTTCAGATGGAAATCTAGTGATATTAAAATCTCCCCCAATACACCAGTTTGGTTTGCATAAGCCGTATAAAGCAGCTAATTCTTCCCAAAACAGAGATCTTTCTCTTGAGCCGTTTGGTCCATATACCCCTGTGAGCCACCACTCTTTACCTTCTGTGTCCACACAGTTGATGGAAGCTGTGTAAGAGCCCAGAAATGACTCTTTCACTTTAATGGCTTTTGTATTCCACATGAATAGTATTCCTCCAGACGAGCCATGTGAAGGAATACAGATCCACTCCCTAAATTTCGCTCCCCAAATATGCCCGATTAGTTTCCAGTCGATCAGCATCTTCTTTGTTTCCTGGATCAACACGATATCTGCACCATAAGTCTTTTTTTCTTCCCCCCCAGGCCCCTGACATTCCAGCTTACAACCTTCAATGGATCACTGGATAGCTGCCCTCTTGTTCCTTCCCCCTTTTTCTTTCATAACTTACCCCAAATTTCAGATTTTCTAGTTCTCGTTTCACTAGTTTGTGAAGTTTTATTTATTTCTTACTCTGATGTCTTCTGCTTTTAATGAACAACAACCATTGTTCCCATAAAGTTCCATATAGTGAGGACTTGAGAAAATGGTTATGCACCATATGTTGTTCCCATAAAGTGCCATATAGTAGGGATGAATTTCTCATAAAGGTTTTCTTATACTGTGTTGCTCGTGATCTTTTAAGTGCTAGATAACTTAGTTCATTTTGAGTAATTTTAGTTTTAAATGTAATTTTTATTGTGATTTAAATATCATGTTACAATGGATAGATTTGCATGTTGTATGTAATTATATTTATTTTAATTAGTTTGCAATTTCAAATTTCAATTTATTTTTTAATATATTTATTTTATTATTAAGTTTAGCTTGGTTTTGCTACTGAATCAGTTATGAAGCTTTGCAGAAATGAATTAACAAAAATTAACCAATGCCCTTTGGTTATGTTGGTCGTCGATTGATTGCAAATAAAACAGATGGAGGAAAGGGTAATTCTACACCGTTGTCTAGTTTTTGTATCATGGGACGTGCAATTGCGTAGTCTCTTTAAAGCCTAAACTGGAATAAAATTCATTTTTAATGACTTTTGTAAACCAGGATATGCAATTGCATACCATTTATGCAATAGTTGACCCTTTATATGCAATTATTACCATTTGTACAAACAAATTTCACTCTCTTGCTTTCTCGAAGTACACAAACTAGTGTAGATTTAATAAGCAAGTGAAACTTTTTCAGGTTTTTGGAACTTAAATGGTTGTTGAAGTTCTTGGAACTCAAATGGTTTTTCAGGTTCTTATACTCGAGATCCATATTTTAATCATTACCCTTAACATGGATAGTGATGAATCCAATTTCTGCACCTCACAAAGGTAAGGTCAAGGATAATATCGACCGTGCAGATAATATCGGGCCTCTAATTTATGGATATTTCGGCCAAACTATTTATGCAAACTAAGGAAAATGGGCATGAGACTTTCTGCCGAAATTTCGGCAGAGTCTCCTCTGAAAAACGAACATTTACCAAATTGGTTCACATGTAAAAGTCACAGTCTAAGAAACCAACTGCCAGCACACATAATATAATAACATACAGGTTACAGAATAGGCTTCCATCCTTCAAATAAATCAAAACCGGACCACCAACTATGCTCTTAATTCAAATAATACATTAAACAAGGCAAATAATGAACTCAAACAATTTTTCGAATACTACTATATTCAATATAGAAGCACTTCTCAAGTTTCAACCAGCAGAAGGGCAAAAATAATACTATCCACCAATTTTCAGCATGCAACATCTCCCAGCTATGAACTATCACCAACAGTTCTAAGGCCCTCGAGTCCATTATACAATATAATCAAACCTAAAATCAATCATTTAATTCGCAATGGATCTCAGACTTGTCAAAATCACATATATTATTTATAAAAATCCAATCAAGTGATAACTGAGAAAATAAACAGGAATTTAATATCGCTCAAGTTTAAATTGAGCTTCAGGCGTATCAACGTATTCAAAATCGAACCCAACAGTAATAATAAATAGGATTCAAATCCAATAACCACATCAAAGTCAATTCTCATACTCAGAATCGGTCAAACCTTTTAAATATAGTTTATTTCGCGACTGCACCTAGGTGAGACCCCAGGCTACCTACGTACCCTTGGGCAAGGGATTAAGCCACACATAGTTCTTATATCAATAGTCACAACCCCGATAATATACAATTATTTAAAGTAAGACCAACGAATAAATTTAGATTCCTTACTACATCAAATTCGACAAGGCAACCCCTGAACACTTTATGAGTTCCTTTCCTTTTATCTGTTCTTTCCGCGCAACCATACCCTATCCAAGGCGTATGTTGCCGAACAACACTTTCCAATCCAGGACTTAAACATTCATACCTATGCAGGGTACTCACGAAGCACAAACTCAAGAATCTCAACTCATAAACGAATCCACACACACACACACACACACACACACACACACATATATATATATATATATATATATATATATAATCCAACGGGGGAACTAACTCTCAGCCAACCCGTATAGCCGAATCCTCAAGACTCGTACGCTTGTGAGAAGTCCTACGATCGTAGACTACCCAGTCAAGGGTCTACGGTAACACCCCGTCAAGGGTGCCCGGGTTCCGACATATCCACGTATCCATATCCATGTATCCATTTCCATGTATCCCAGTATCCATATCCACTGTTTCCAAGTATCAGTATCCAGGGGAGGTACCTATGATGCACATCTTTTACTGGGGAAAATAATCCAACCGGGGATCGTTTGACTAGTCCACATGGAAGAATCCTTAATTGACCATGTGGCTAGGGAATGAGCCATCCAACCGGGGGACTAACTCTTAGCCAGCACGTACAGCCGAATCCTCAAGACTTGTATGCTTGTGATAAGTCCTACGCGTGCAAACTACCCCGCCAAGGATCTACGAAACAACCCGTCAAGGGTGCCCGAGTTCCAACATATCCAAACCATATCCATAATCTCCAAGTATCCATCAATTCCAGAATCCATAACCAAGGAAACCCACACGCCGGAAATTCAGTTCCACATGTGGGTATAATGACCAGAGAAGGTACATATGATGGTGGAGTTCGTAACCCTTATATAAATATTATAAAAATAATATTCCATTCCTTAATTCAATTTTTCCAATTACCTATTCATAGTATAGACAATAAACTCTCAAGCATATATTCCATAATCATATAAATCCATAGTAGATTGCATGGTAATTTAATCAATGAGAATAATGCTATTTGAAACCAACGATCATTCACATAAACATAAATTTCATTCAGATCCCAAAACAACTTAAATAGAAACCAACACTTGTTTTCACATAAATTCCATATTAAAAGAACTAAGTACTCTTAAAGACAAGTGTTCGCTTAAATACTAATAATCATAGCCGATTCATGATCCGCGAATTCCTACACGATCCTAGAAATGCTTAGATGAACATATATTGAAATGGAGTCGATCCAACGGTCCGAACATGTTGAACCCGGATAATGCCTAATATGACAATCAAACGATATCTAAATTCATATCCGAGCACACCGTCGTGCTCGGGACGACATGAGGAGTATTTTAGGACTCAAGGACTGGCCAAAAAGTGGCCCACGCGCCGCCTCATGCGCCCGGCAGTGCGTGGGTGCCCAAATCAAATTCTGGCGATCGAGAAAACTCCAAACCGCCAGTTAAGAATTATACATATGATCACCTCATAGAGTGGAGCAGAAATTGACAGATATTCAATCGCTTATTTAACTATCAAAAAGCAGAAATTTCTCCTAATTAACACAATCATCAACTAGATAATGTCGAGAGGATAGAAAAGTATACCAAATTTGCAAAAATTGGTCGTCGGAATCACCCGAAACGGCTTGAGAAAAATTTGTCCAAACTGTCCAAAAACCAGCAGCTTTGTGTGGCGGTTTCCGGCGATCTCTGACTTTTCCAGGGGCTGAGACTGGTCAAGAAGTGAAGAGGGAGTGGCGGTGGTTCAATTGGGTCTGATCTCGCGGCAGGTGGCGGCCTGTGTTGGCGACGGTGACTCAAAGAGCCAACCGGCTATGCAGAAAACAAAGGGGGAGGGGCTGTCTCGCGGGGAGAGAGAGAGAGGTGAGGGTTTTCTAGTTTTAATTAAAAACAAATTTCAACTTATTTACGAATATGCCTATGAAAGTAATTTGATCGTATTTTCTTCGTTACAACTCCGATTCTAGCCCACTACGTGTCTATAGACTCATCTAGGTACGATCTACATAAAAATACCACTCACTGCCCCAAAATCCTTCCGGATTAAAAAGTGACCATTTTACCCCTACTCAGTGGCGGAGCTAGGATTCTTAGTATGGAGGGGCCAAAATTTCAAAATCACTTCCACTAGGTTTTTAATCTTCAACTGGGAGGGCCATCACTACTCTAATTGCAGTAATTGTATTGCTATATCATATATTTTATAATATATTACAAGAGATTAATAATTAAATTGGGGGGCGGGGGGATACGTAATTTTGGTGTAAAATTTTTATAAATGTTATGTACATGATCAATGAATGTATTGAACAAATAAAACTCAAAATTTACTAATAATAAGATATACATATGATGAAATATAAGTGATATGTAATACGTGTTAATGAAAAGTTTGAAAATAAAATGTTGATTAGAATGAATAAACCATGCATAAATCCATAGTTTGTTTAAACATTGGATTACAATTTAGGCAAGTGTCCATCTACATAAATGAAGAGCCCCTATGAGGTTCAAACAATGAGGAGCAACCATCTAGATTCATATTCACTTCCTTTTCCACTAAGTGATTGCTTAGGGACCTTAGCATACGATCTGGGCTATTTCCCTCTTGACTTTGGATATACCAAGTCCTGTAATCCAAGTTTGGATATAACAATAGTATATATCACACCGATACGTTTTTTCCTTAAAAAATAATAATAATAATTTCTTCAACTCAAAATAAAACACCCATTCATGTCTTCTTCTTTCTCGTGAACTCTTATTTTTTCTTACCGAACATACCAACATTTAAATTTATCAAATGAACGCAACATACCCAATGAATGCAACCCCTGCTTTTGCATGGAAAAATAGTGCGTTTGTTTGATAAAGTATTTTACTTGGTCCAATTTCTCGGGGAACAGCGAACTTTACTCAACGAACGCACTCCCTTCATTCGCCTAAAAAAGTAGCACATTTGTATGAAAAAGTAAGTTAGTGAGGTCCATTTTTCTGGGGAACATGCAACTTTACTCAACGAAAGTAACCCCTGCGTTCTCGTGAACAAATAGCCTATTTTTTTTTAAAAAGTAAGCTAGTGGAGTCCATTTTTACGGGGAACGGGCAACTTTACTCAACGAACGCAACCCATTGCGTTCGTGTGAACAAATAGCTCGTTTGTTTGATAAAGTAAGCTAGTTGGGTCACTTTTCCGGGGAATGGGTAATTTTACTCAAGGAACGCAAACCCTTGTGTTCGCGTGAATAAATTGCCTGTTTGTTTGAGAAAGTAAGTTAGCTGGGCTCATTTTTCCGAGGAACGGGAAAACTTTACTCCACGAACATATCTCATGTGTTCGCGTGAACAAATAGCCTGTTTGTTTGAAAAAGTAAGTTAGTTGGGTTTATTTTTCAGGGGAATAGGCAACTTTACTCAACGAACGCAACCCCTGCGTTCGTGTGAACAAATAGCCCGTTTGTTTAAAAAAGTAAATTAGTTGGGCCCTTTTTATGGGGAACGGGCAACTTTACTCATCGAACGCAACCCCTGCATTCGCGTGAACAAATAGCTCGTTTGTTTGAAAAAGTAAATTTGTTGGGCCCATTTTTCTGGGGAATGGGCAACTTTACTCAACGAAGATAACCCCATTACGTTCGGGGTGAACAAATAGCCCATTTGTTTGAAAAAGTAAGTTAGATGGGCTCATTTTTCCGGGGAATGGGCAACTTTACTCAAGGAACGCAACCCTTTGCGTTCGCGTAAACAAATTGCTCGTTTGTTTGAAAAAGCAAGTTAGTTGGGCTCATTTTTCCGGGGAATGGGCAACTTTACTCAATGAACGCAACCCTTTGCGCTCGCGTGAAGCTCGTTTGTTTGAAAAAGTAATTTAACTGGGGCCATTTTTTCGAGGAAATGACAACTTTACTCAACGAACGCAAGGGTTGCGTTCGCGTGAACAAATAGCCCTTTTGTTTGAAAAAGAAATTTAACTGGGGCCATTTTTTCGAGGAAATGGCAACTTTACTCAACGAACGCAAGGGTTGCGTTCACGTGAACAAATAGCCCGTTTGTTTGAAAAAGTAATTTAACTGGGGCCATTTTTTCGAGGAAAGGACAACTTTACTCAATGAACGCAACCCCTGCGTTCGCGTGAACAAATAGCCTGTTTGTTTGAAAAAGTAAATTAGTTGGGCCCATTTTTCTGGAGAACGGGCAACTTTATTCAACGAACGCAACCCATTGCGTTCGGGTGAATAAATAGCCCGTTTGTTTGAAAAAGTAAGTTAGATAGGCTCATTTTTCTGGGGCATGGGCAACTTTACTTAATGAACGTAACCCTTGCATTCGTGTGAACAAATAGCCTGTTTGTTTGAAAAAGTAAGTTAGCTGGGTCTATTTTTTCGGGGAATAGGCAACTTTACTTAACGAACCCCACCCTTACGTTTGTGTGAACAAATAGCCCATTTGTTTGAAAAAGTAAGTTAGTTGGGTCCAATTTCTCAAGGAACGGCTAACTTTATTCAACGAACACACCCCCCTCGTTCGCGTGAAAAAACAACGCGTTTGTTTGATAAAGTATTTTAGTTGGTCCAATTTCCCGGGAAACGACGAACTTTACTCAACGAGCGCACCCATTGCGTCCTCGAAGTAAAATACCTTGTTTGTTGAGTAAATCATGGAGTTCTTTGGATAATTAGTCAACGGACAACATCATTTACCCTACAAACGAGTCGCTTAGCGTTTGTTAGGTAGGTTTGTTGGCATAAATTACTGAATATAATTTTCATGATTTACTACTAATTTAACCCAATGAACTATTGGGAATGAAATTGAACTTTGTTGATTATCTCCGATTATTCTTATATTGTTAATATAAAAAAATCAATAATAACATCAAACATATAAAACATCTTCTTTTTTTTGTGAAAATATAAAACACCACCACTGACTAACGCCATTATTATAGAGAACTTACAACAACATAACAACTCCATAATGACTATAACACCACCATACCACACCGCCTAAATACACTTAAACTAAAAAGAGAAGAGCACATACGATCTCAAGCATAGCATATCAGACTACAACATCCATGATCCTTATCAGCCACTACGACATCCACGATCATTAGTACAAAGGTGCAAATCCTTGTCCTTCCTTGTAAAATATACCTTCCAACATGGATTGCAGATGAACTGCCCCTCAAACTCTTTTCTGTGTTTGTCCTCGCCATGGAACACAAACCCATTTTTTTTGTCGAATTCTTTAGTACAAAGGTAGCAGCGGTACACTTGGGAGTCTGTATCCCTTAATTCCACATGTTTCTTCAAGTCATCTTGATTAATCGACTAATAGTCGCAAAACGCGCAATCTCCAATCTGCAAGCGATGAAAGAAAAACATTAGATTTCGACGTAAGAAAATGTTTTGGAAGAGGGCAAGTAAAGAAAATTGTGCCAAGAAGTGATAAGAACAGGGGAAAGACAAAAAACATGGCATCAACTATGTAGTCCAGATAAACATAGCAGACTACTCTATTAGGTTGATATCAAAAAATATGGAAAATCATATCTCTTGTTCATAATTTTTTTCCTTTGAGATATGAAATTTTATTGAACTAATTAATGTTATACGACAATGAAATTTTAATGGTAATTTCACAAAAATATAGAAAAAGGGTATCACTTAACTATGAAGAAACTCAAATCTGCAGTCTACGAGTTATCGTAAAAATGTAGTGTACTGAGCAACTCACAATTTGATGTCAATTGTTATTGTGTGTTTCTCTCTTATGTAAACTTCAGTTAACACCTAACTGCATTTTTCCATGTTATACATGCCATCATTTACTTTGTTTCATCATTTCTTAGTTTACAATATGCAATTGCATTCCGCCCTTCTTTTGGTTTTAAATTTTTTTCGTTTTTACTAGAAGGCTCATTGAATCACACTCTTATTATGTATGCAAAGATCACCATTTCCTCTTTTTGGCTAGAGGGCCTCTTTTTTGTGTGTGTTCATTTGCAGACTTGTTGAGTAATTTACCGAACGAATGAGGCTATTTACCTCTTTGTCTTTCGCGAGGTAAATCGCCCCGTTCCTTAGGTAAATTACTCAATGAACGGGGTATTTTATCTCATGAACGTAAGGGGTTCAACTGTGGAGTAAACGTGATCGTTCCTAGAGTAAATTGACAAAGAAATCTTCTTTACAAATCCAATGATATCTTTTACTCATCGAACGAACACCTTACATTTTCGGAGTAAAATACCCCTTATGCGCAATTTACCTAAGGAATGAGCCATGGACGACTCGTATGATGAGAACTACTAGTTCAAGAATTAGAGAAGTGTGTCAGTTTGATAATTATGAAATTTTAAAAATCATGGAACAAATAAAATGTAAAGATATTGAAGGGCCATACTCAATAAATGATGATGTTGCACGCACGTGGGTGAAAGTTGGGGAAGATGAAAATGAGGTTTTTGAATGCTTTTTATGTGAAGATACAAAGAGAATGCTCGTGTCGTCAAATACCATTCATTTGCCTCACATTTGCCTTCCAATGTAATCCGATATACATGATATTGGATATTGAACCAATTCAACTCGCCCACACAGTGTTTAGTTTTCAATTGGTAACCTCTGCAACAAAATCAAAATGAATTCAATTTCAAAATTGATATAACAAAAGACTTGGATAAAGTAAGCGAATTAATCATTCAACTTACTTGACAAGCAATTCCCGCACTTTACTAGTCAAAAAATAACCAAACACACAAACGGGTGATGGAATAGCAAGTAATAATGCACAGCTGTTGTCATCTTGATGAAATTTATATCTTTCTAGGTAGGTATTCAAGGTTTTTGTTTTTTATGTGAAGATACAAAGAGAATGCTAAATTATCTGTTGAGGTATAATCCTAACAATCCTTATCAATTACAATGATTGAAGACTCTGCCTCATTCCCAAGTCTTTTTTTGTGTTCCAGAAACTTGTATGCTTCATTGGTAAGCGATTCAGGTGTATGTAAAGTATTTTCTTTCAGCGATAAAAAAATTAACAGTTCCCGCTTTTTGTCCACACTTCGTCACAAATAAAGAGTCATTCAAACGCACAATTTTCCTGTTGTAGTCATTATGACCGAAGGACAAACCACTTCCACATCAAGTATCTGATCCCAAAAGAATTCCACCTTTATTAAAAAAAATGCAATATTTGTTGTTCCTCGCATTTTCCTGTCAATAGAATGAATTCTAATTATCAAAGTCCACTACATCCTATCACAAGAAGCATTTCACGATTTAAAGTCATCATCTCATTTTGGGCTCGATCAAAAAATCTAGTTATAACAAGAGATACAGGGGTGGTATGTTATCAAGAACAAAAAATAACCCAAATCAGGGCTCAATTTATCAAAGTGACGCGTGTGCAATATTGCTTGTTGTATGCAATTTGTTTGGACTCAAACCAAAAAGATTTGGATGCTTAAATCAAAGCAGAAAGAACAAGACATAAATTTAGATGCTTAAAGTTCATCAAGGAAATGCTTTGCTTTCCTAAAAGAAAAACATCAAGGAATTCACCAAGGATATGCCTATATTACCTATATGCTACACAAAGTCATCCGGGCTTAAGCTAATTGGAAACATACATTTTAACTGGGCAAGATGCATAGAAACAGAAATCAAACCAGAAAGAAAAAGACATAAATTCAAATGCTTAAAGTTCATAAAGAAAAACATCAAGTAATTCAAGAATATGCTTTCCAAAAAGAAAAACATTAAGGACTTTATCAAGGATATGCTTAACGTATGAAATGACCAAACGAAATATTAGGGAATTAAACGGCGGAGGAGACATTGGCGATAAAGACAAATTCATATCTGTAATTTTATAAAAAAATGTCATGCAATAAATTGAAAATTGGATTGAAGTTTAAGGACTAAATCAACAATTTAGCCATGTTTAATGATTTTTGTGGGCATATATCGCATATTTGATAGCACATGTGTGCAATTCTCAATTTACAATATCCATATGCATATACATGTATGCAATCTTGTAGCATCTATGTGCAATTCTTATTTTACAATATGCAATTGCATATATATGTATGTAATTTCATAACCTCTGTTTGCAATTCTTAGTTTACAATATGCAATTGCATTCCGCCCTTCTTTTGGTGTTTAATTTTTTTCGTTTTTACTAGAAGGCTCATTGGCTCACACTTTTATAATGTATGCAAATATCACCATTTCCCCTTTTTGGCTAGAGGGCCTCTTTTTTGCGTGTTCATTTGCAGACTTGTTGAGTAATTTACCGAACGAATGAGGCTATTTACCTCGTTGTCTTTCGTGAGGTAAATTGTCTCGTTCCTTAGGTAAATTACTCAATGAACGGGGTATTTTATCCCATGAACGTAAGGGGTTCGTCTGTGGATATGCCTATATTACCTATATGCTACACAAAGTCATCCGGGCTTAAGCTAATTGGAAAAGTACAGTTTAATTGGGCAAGATGCATAGAAACATATTTTCAGATTTTGGAATCTTAAGATTTGGATGCTTAAATCCAACCAGAAAGAAAAAGACAGAAATTCAAATGCTTAAAGTTCATCAAGAAAAACATCAAGGAATTCAAGAATATGCTTTCCAAAAAGAAAAACATCAAGGACTTCATCAAGGATATGCTTTCCAAAAATATATTTCTACCACAAACCAGAAACTTAAACGCTTATTGTTTCAAAAGAAAAATAATAAGAAATTACTTACCCAGCAAGATGAAATGGTGATGACTGAGATGGATGCGATGGAAAAAGAGGAACAGAATGCAACCTTCAACAATAGAAGAGAAAGAGGAAGAGAGGTTTTAGGCGCAAGCTTGTCATATTTTAGGGTTTAGACAGAGTGAGATAGTGAATGAAGGAAGAGATGGTTTAGTCAAACCTGGTACGAATGGGCCGATTAAAACCATGATTTAATAGATTTAAAGCCTTCTATGGCTTGAGAAGAAAAATCTAAGTCAGAAATAAAATATGAAAATGGGGGAAATTGAAAAATTGAAGCTTTTCATGTCTTTATGGGAATATAAATTTTGACCTGGTGCAATGGGTTGGTTAAAACCATGATTTAGTATATTTACTAAACTGGCTTCATCCAGCGCATTCCAGCCCAGCCAATGAATACATTCCTGGCCCAACTTAAAGCATTCCATATGCATATACATGTATGCAATCTTGTAGCATCTATGTGCAATTCTTATTTTACAATATGCAATTGCATATATATGTATGTAATTTCATAACCTCTGTTTGCAATTCTTAGTTTACAATATGCAATTGCATTCCGCCCTTCTTTTGGTGTTTAATTTTTTTCGTTTTTACTAGAAGGCTCATTGGCTCACACTTTTATAATGTATGCAAATATCACCATTTCCCCTTTTTGGCTAGAGGGCCTCTTTTTTGCGTGTTCATTTGCAGACTTGTTGAGTAATTTACCGAACGAATGAGGCTATTTACCTCGTTGTCTTTCGTGAGGTAAATTGTCTCGTTCCTTAGGTAAATTACTCAATGAACGGGGTATTTTATCCCATGAACGTAAGGGGTTCGTCTGTGGATATGCCTATATTACCTATATGCTACACAAAGTCATCCGGGCTTAAGCTAATTGGAAAAGTACAGTTTAATTGGGCAAGATGCATAGAAACATATTTTCAGATTTTGGAATCTTAAGATTTGGATGCTTAAATCCAACCAGAAAGAAAAAGACAGAAATTCAAATGCTTAAAGTTCATCAAGAAAAACATCAAGGAATTCAAGAATATGCTTTCCGAAAAGAAAAACATCAAGGACTTCATCAAGGATATGCTTTCCAAAAATATATTTCTACCACAAACCAGAAACTTAAACGCTTATTGTTTCAAAAGAAAAATAATAAGAAATTACTTACCCAGCAAGATGAAATGGTGATGACTGAGATGGATGCGATGGAAAAAGAGGAACAGAATGCAACCTTCAACAATAGAAGAGAAAGAGGAAGAGAGGTTTTAGGCGCAAGCTTGTCATATTTTAGGGTTTAGACAGAGTGAGATAGTGAATGAAGGAAGAGATGGTTTAGTCAAACCTGGTACGAATGGGCCGATTAAAACCATGATTTAATAGATTTAAAGCCTTCTATGGCTTGAGAAGAAAAATCTAAGTCAGAAATCAAACATGAAAATGGGGGAAATTGAAAATTTGAAGCTTTTCATGTCTTGATGGGAATATAAATTTTGACCTGGTGCGAATGGGTCGGTTAAAACCATACTGGCTTCATCCAGCGCATTCCAGCCCAGCCAATGAATACATTCCTGGCCCAACTTAAAGCATTCCATATGCATATACATGTATGCAATCTTGTAGCATCTATGTGCAATTCTTATTTTACAATATGCAATTGCATATATATGTATGTAATTTCATAACCTCTGTTTGCAATTCTTAGTTTACAATATGCAATTGCATTCCGCCCTTCTTTTGGTGTTTAATTTTTTTCGTTTTTACTAGAAGGCTCATTGGCTCACACTTTTATAATGTATGCAAATATCACCATTTCCCCTTTTTGGCTAGAGGGCCTCTTTTTTGCGTGTTCATTTGCAGACTTGTTGAGTAATTTACCGAACGAATGAGGCTATTTACCTCGTTGTCTTTCGTGAGGTAAATTGTCTCGTTCCTTAGGTAAATTACTCAATGAACGGGGTATTTTATCCCATGAACGTAAGGGGTTCGTCTGTGGATATGCCTATATTACCTATATGCTACACAAAGTCATCCGGGCTTAAGCTAATTGGAAAAGTACAGTTTAATTGGGCAAGATGCATAGAAACATATTTTCAGATTTTGGAATCTTAAGATTTGGATGCTTAAATCCAACCAGAAAGAAAAAGACAGAAATTCAAATGCTTAAAGTTCATCAAGAAAAACATCAAGGAATTCAAGAATATGCTTTCCGAAAAGAAAAACATCAAGGACTTCATCAAGGATATGCTTTCCAAAAATATATTTCTACCACAAACCAGAAACTTAAACGCTTATTGTTTCAAAAGAAAAATAATAAGAAATTACTTACCCAGCAAGATGAAATGGTGATGACTGAGATGGATGCGATGGAAAAAGAGGAACAGAATGCAACCTTCAACAATAGAAGAGAAAGAGGAAGAGAGGTTTTAGGCGCAAGCTTGTCATATTTTAGGGTTTAGACAGAGTGAGATAGTGAATGAAGGAAGAGATGGTTTAGTCAAACCTGGTACGAATGGGCCGATTAAAACCATGATTTAATAGATTTAAAGCCTTCTATGGCTTGAGAAGAAAAATCTAAGTCAGAAATCAAACATGAAAATGGGGGAAATTGAAAATTTGAAGCTTTTCATGTCTTGATGGGAATATAAATTTTGACCTGGTGCGAATGGGTCGGTTAAAACCATACTGGCTTCATCCAGCGCATTCCAGCCCAGCCAATGAATACAAACAGTTAGAACACTGTTCCTGATTCGAATCCCAGTTCACAAACCAGCAAAACGAGATTTCTCTCGTTACAAATTTGGTTCAGTAAAGCCAAGACAAGCAAAGTTTGAGTTTTCACGAATACGAAAAACCTCCACAAATTTATGGAGAGCCTTGGTTAAGCAGCACAGGTACCACAGTACAGTTCCAGCTTAAGCCCAACCACTTCTGCCCCTTTCAGACTGGAAAAGTCCCAGTTCTGCCCATATTTGCAGCTGAAGCCTAGCAGTTGAAGTTGTTAAAAGTCTAGTCCAGCATAGGCATACCCAATCCAACCCAGAACAGAGGCATCTACCCAGGCAGAAATGGAAGCACTGCCCTCTTTTTGTCTTTTCATAGTCAGTTTTTCCTTTTTGAGCTTTGTAAAGGGGAGTTCTGCCTGAAAGTGGTTCACTCTGTTATCAATCATTCTGGCCAGAACTACCAGTTTTTACTGTGAAAAATTATAAAGTCCTTACCAGTCTAAGGCATAGAAAAGAACTTACTTGGGAGATATTCCTCACCCAAATTCACAATCGTTTGTTCAAAGTCAATAGCTTGGGGTGCAAGTTATTTTTACTCTCAAATCTGTTAGAATTGAAAAATTGCTAACGGTGGCACGCTCGACAGACAAAGAAAGTTAATTTATTGACCAACCATGGTCTTTGGATTAATGGGGAACTTTACCCTACCATCACAGGAAACAAATCAAAATGGGTGAACATATACTGGCTTCATCCAGCGCATTCCAGCCCAGCCAATGAATACATTCCTGGCCTAACTTAAAGCATTCCATGCCCTGAGAAGAAAAATCTAATTCAGAAATCATATATGAATGGGGAAAATTGAAAAATTGAAGCTTTCCATGACTTGATGGGAATTCTACTCGAATTTGAATTGGAAAAAATAATAATAACAACAAATTCATATATAAAATCCAACTTTGAAAAATTTACGATTGTGCCACTGCACTTCCATTGACCACAACTTCTTCGTTAAAACTCCGATTTGGGCCCACTACGTGTTTACGAACTCTTGAGAGCGAGCTCTACGAAATGGTGCTACTCATTTCCTCAAAATATTTCTAGATGAAAAAGTGACTAAAGTGACCCTACCTCAAGGGCAAAATTGTAATTTCACAATTAAATAAATTGATTACAACAATTAAATTGGGTCGGGATGTTACATGATGTCCACGTCTCGTTAAAAACCTTTCCAGTAAAACTCAGTTGGACAAAAACTAGTCGAAGGGGAAAAGAGTACATAACCATATATAACATAGAATTATGTATATATAACACTAACACGCGTGCGACACTGACTCGTTAAAACCTACCAAGCAGGAAGCAGTACCGGGAGTTGACAATGACAAGCGAGAGAAAATTCGTCAGAAGAATGAGAGGAAGCATCAGCGACAGAAAGAGCAGCGAGCTCAGGAGTTGCATGAACGATGTAGTGGTTATCTCATGTCAATAAAGCTAGAAGCACTTGCCCAACAGCTTGTGGCAATGGGATTTTCACAAGAGCGAGCAACCATGGCTCTCATCCTGAATGAAGGCAGAGTAGTGGAATCAGTAGCATGGCTTTTTGAAGGTGGTGAAGATGCAGATAAGCCAAGGGATTAAAACTTTGGTGGGGGTAATTTGAAGGTGGTAGAATCAAGTTCGATTTCACCAAATTCGTCCAACCTTAACCAATCTTGCACTGTTTGATTACCAAAAAACAAAACAAAAAACATAACACTTTCCTACATTTTCTCAAGAAGCAAACAGAAAAACAAATCATTACCACAAATTTTAATCTAAATCTCAAAATCGATTCCGAAATTTACAAATAAACAAGTAGAGAATTGATAAATGCGGAGGATGGAAATACCATATAATCTGACGGCGATTCAAGGCCAATGGATCGGACAAGAGGCGACTGGAAACCATGGCGATGAAGTCAGCTCAGAGCGAAACATCAGCGGAAGCGCAGAGAGCGGAAATGAGATCAACGACTTGTTGTGCGATGAGGTCGTTGTTAAGCTCATAATTTCATACATATACATGCCCAAATTTACTTACTTCTTTTGCTTAGTTTCTTATAATTTTGAGTTATTTGCCTCGCTTTGTGTGTTTTGTAGGCCAAAAGAGCAAGAGAGCATAATTCATGCAATTCAAGCATGTTAAGGCCTAATTTGGATGAAGGGAAGAAGAGCTTAAAGACAAACTCGTTTTGGCTACAGCCCCCTGCCAGTCCAGTTCCGTAGGTCATATTGCAAGCTTTGTTTCAGCAACCGACATAGCTCGGATGAGGCAACATGCTTCATGAAAGTTGTTCCAATGGGTGTATACTATAACATATCCAAAATTCAGCCCCATTGGATAAATATGGAGTCTTTTACCTAGCAAACACTGAACCATGCTCAGAATGGATTTTTGTTAGCGAGCAAAACGAGTTAGCAATTTGTTTCGGCCTTAACTTCCTCCTCCGAGCTTGGATTGGGCCAATACTTGTGTGGTTGGATCATACACATTCTGAACTTCACAATGGACATCTTAAAGTCTTCATTTGATTCAGCCTAGCCCAATTCGTAAGCCCTTGAAGTTGCTGGTCATGCTGACCTCA
>NW_018922877.1:38482-69086 GCF_002207925.1 Prunus avium
TTGTGAAAAAAACAAAAAAATGAATAGTAGTTGCCATCGCAAGGGTTTGACTGTTGGAAACACACATAGCTTAATATGGCAAGGGCAGCCACTATTTACATAAATAGTGTCAACCATAACCCCCCTTGCCATGGCAAGGGTTTGACTGCTGGAAATGCTGGGTTCGCAAACAGCTGGTGTCAAGTTTATGAAATTTTGGCTTTTAACTGTCTCTTTGGACTCGGAATTCCATGCATATTTCCAGCCCAGTGCCCAGTGGATAAGGTAGGAATTGGAAGTACATCTAATCTACTTATTATTATAAAAACAATTTAAAATGTTAATGAATTATACTCTTCTCACGATCTAGGACCCACCTAGATTGGGGACATGGGTAATTAAAAAGAATGTACACCGTGTCCTCCAGCAAGAGCCTAGAAGAACTTGATCATCGTAGCCAATTCTCTAGATTGACATTATCTTGGTTTCCTCCTGGCCAAGGTATTAAATATCGATAATATTCCCGATATTATTTCGATAATATCTGATTTTTAGGGTTCGATATTTTAACAACTAACCATAGTGTTATCGTTAATATATTGATATTATCCCGATAATATCGGGAAGATATTTTCAACATTTTTATGAATGATTTGGGCAATATATTGATAATATCTCGATAATATCCCGATACAAAACCCAAAAAATGTAGAGAACTGAAAAACCCACACCAAACTCACAGACAAACAAACCAAACAACACAGCAAGCACGCAGATTCTTAATGCTCAAGCAGCAAAATATTCTCACACAGACACAGAAGAAAAATAGAAGGAAGAAGACTGAAGCTAAAACTGATAAGCTTCATTCAATTAATTCAAACAGCAAGCAACATCACAAAATACAAATAGAGGCAACGCCTCTTTTGAGAGAGAGAGAGAGAGAGAGAGAGACTTTTCAGCAGAAACAATATACTTACTCTACACATAGAGATGATGAAGATAGTGAAAATTTTGAACCTCATAGGAACTCTATGTGGTACTAAGTCACTCATGTATCTTACTACGCAATGTATAAAGTGTACAATATTGTAGTAATTCATTATATATAAATGATTATGGTGTGTTTAATCTTCTTTCATTAATTACTACATATTTTCTACACTTACGGTGTTTGCCAGCTCACTATATAATCAACTTAAATCAGTTAAATCCATCATGCAATGCATTTCTTTTCAATTTTTTGTGATAAACTAATAGATAATTGACTAAATAAACATCATGCAAAGTTTCAATAAAAAATTTCAAGTTTTTCTTACAATTTCCGTGGTTTTTATTCAATTTTTTACGATACCGATAATATCCCGATATTTCCAACGATATTTTCGTGTTTTTTGACTTCCGATATTTAAGACCTTGCTCTTGGCAACGATTAAAAAGGAAAAAGAAAACCAATTATTATTATCTATAGACAAAAACAACGAGAAAATAAAATATTAGCTATCCTATTTGAATCTAATACCAAACGCCACCCTAAGATGAACAAAGATGAAATCCTATTTCCTACTTGATTTGAATACCTACATAATTTCATCTTTAAAAATTGTATTCATAATTTTCAATTGCCAATATAAGGACTATCTTTACAAACATTATGTCAGTTTCATACTACATACAGTACTCAAAAGATCTAAAAAATTCATCAAGTCTCTGTTCGGGTTTTTAATTATGGGTTCAGGTATGTTTTTTCAGATAAACAATTGTGTTTGCATATTAAATATTTCTTTTGTAATTTTATACGTTTGGTGGTTTACCATAAAATCATATCGTTTGTAAATCATAATGAATCATGCGTTATTTCGCTTAATTACATGCATTACATCTTCTCGTATTGACACATTTCTTCATCTATTGCAAATATTAGCATATGTTTAATACTTTTTATTAATTTTCCATAAACTTAAATTGAGCGATTCTTTTATGTTGCAATTATTTCTAGATTTTTTATTTTTTAAAAAATGAGATAAACCCACATGTTTTTTTTTTTAAAAAAAAAAATACAAAACCCACATGCACCACATGACATGATATCCCAATTCAATATGTATCGTGGTATCATATGGTGTTACAATTCATCCATTATATAACACTTGTATTTATTGAAAGTATGCATTAATTCAACAATTATTTTGTTTTGTTCCGTGCATAAAAACTCTTTCTTAATTTTGCATATGTAATTTATATATGTATTTCACATAACTATGGTCTCTCCAATCGATTTTTTTTTTCCTTCTCCTCAGATTGGGCAAATTTGCCTGAGCATCTTTTGGACTCAATTTTAAAGAGACTAGTGTCACCTTACTAAACACAACCACAACCAGACTATATTCGGTTTAGTGTTGTTTGTATGTCATGGTATTGTGTTGCAAAACATAATAAAAGGCATCGTCCTCCTATGCTTTTGATTCACACAGCCAAAAAAGGTACATGGAATTTATACAACGTCATGGATGGCAATTTCCTTGATTTGCAATTAAAATTGCCGAATAAGCGATTTTGTGGTTTTTTCAAAAGGATGGTTAATAGCTATGAACTTGAATTTGGTAATAACCTTAATAAATCCGTTTTTTAGGGTTAAAGGGAGGAAAAAGAGAGATGATTCTACCATTGATCTTCCTCCACTAGATGGTAAAAGTGGTTTTAAACCAGTGATTGCCGAATTTGTCATTAAGGCTACAATCTCAGCAGACCCAATATTGGATGCCAACAATTGCATTGTTGTTGTCATATACGAGGGAAGAGGTCAATTGGCTTTCATTAGACTCAATAAAGACACAACATGGACTTACGTTGATGAAAGTTTGTGCTTTATTGAAGATGTTGTTCATTTTAAAGATAAATTTTATGTTGTTAAAGAAGGGGGTGGACTCTTTTCTTCTGATATTACTACTCAGTCGATCTCCAATAAACAATTGGTTGCAGAGGGCATGAAATCCGATCAGTTAGAGAAGACATACCTTGTGGTTTTAAATGATAAAGAATTGTGGATGGTCCAAAGGTATATTAAATTTGAAGACGGCAGTCGTGTGACGACAAAATTTAGAATATCCGAATTGAATTTTGACAAGTACAAGTGGGTTGACAAAAAAACCATAGGTTATTTTGCTATCTTTTTAGGTGATAACTTTTCAATATCTGTCTTGGCTTCAAATGTTTCAGGATGTTAGCCGAATTGTATATATTTCAATTGTGATTATGATCGTTACATAGGTTATCGCAAAAACCGTTTGCGTCATGATTTTGGTATGTATAATGTTGAAAGTCAAAGATTTTCAAAGCCTTATACCCCAGATGCTAAGGCTCTTATAGAGAAGATCAGGCAACCTCCATATTGGGTGTTGGCAACTTTTCAGTTGTAAAAATATATATACACGTGTTAGTATTTCTTATTGAGTTCAATCCATTTAATCACTTTTTCTTCTCTAAAAATCTGCATTGGGTTTTAATTTTACTATGTTTACTGTTTTGTAACGTTTGTTAAAAGTTTGTAAGAATTGTGTAATTGACTCTTTGCAACTTACTCTAATTAATGTTGTTTGTGTAATTTTTTTCATTTACTGTAAATTAAAAAAACAGTTTTAAGGAACTAAATTGATATCCAAACTTGCTCCTCATGAAACAAACTAAATAAAATTAACATTTAAGATCCTAGAATATGTGGCTTTGGGCACCATTTTTATTTGTGCTCTTAACTTGCTAGAGACACAAATAATTGGGCTCTATGTCCAAAAGCCACAGTGCAGCCACCTTTCAGTTGACGGTGTTTTCCATAGGGGTTTCTATTACTATAGGACACGAATCACAAATTCGTGTCAGACAATATAAAGCACAAAAAGAGTATTTGTGGCTGTATTCTGACAAGCTACCTCCGTCACTTTATCAACTGATCAGACATATGTACAAAGACAGACACAACTTTGGAATCGTGCTCAATGCTATATATTTTATTTTAAAAAAAAATTAAGGAAACCTTCAGCCAGTTTTAATTCTAAAACCAACTGGACAAAAGTACACTGACTCATTGTTACGTTTGGAGTTTAACAAAAAAAGAAAAGCAAGGAAAGCTTCAATTGAATCCCTTAACGTGCCCACCAGACAAGAACAAAAACCAAGGGAACACAAAATGCAAGACATAGAAAAATATACTGAAATCATACATTGTTTGATTACTGAAAAATATTAAATTAATTTCACAGTTTTCCTTCACTTTCTCAAGAATCAAATAGGAAAATAAAGCATTACCAAAAGCAGATTTTCGAATCTTAATTATTTATATATTGCGGATCAGTGGCATCATATTTTTGACACAAATTTTGACACAATTTTTGTGTCATTAGATTACTCTACTTTTAATGGTTGAGATTAAACATGACATGACAAAATAATATTTTTTTTCTTTAATGAATATTTTTACATTGAGATTAAAATTCTGATAGTAATTAAGAATTCATTCTCTCTCATCTCATTAATTATCTTTAATTCATTCATTCTCTCTCTCTCTTTCTTCTACAGAGAATTTACGCCTCCTTTGCCTCTGCTTCTTCTTTCTCACTCTCCCGTCCCATTCTCATCCCCAAAGCCACCCTCACCACCACCACCACTCCAACCCCTATCCTACCTAAACCACAAATCACAGGGACTCTCTCTCTCCCCTTCCTCTCCGGCAACTCTATCGCACACCTAGGGCCAGTCAACACCTACAAAGCCATCGTATAACCCAGATTTATCCCCAGCACAGCCGCTCTCTCTTTGACCCCGTCAATCGCTAGCCCACCCCACCCGGCCCCGTCTATTCTTCTTTGGATAATATCTGGGGAATCTATTGTTAAATTCTCAATTTTTGACATTGTGTTTATATTCCTGTGCTTCAGTTCTTGTGGTGGTTGTGGTGGGATTGGTACTTTGAAAGACAATTCTAAGCTCACGTTTTCCTAATTCTGTAAAAATCATGAGCTTTGCTTGTTTTCTGTGTCCAAAGTCCTAATGTGCAGTGTTGTTCTGCTTCTCTGTAGTCGGAAAGGCATTTGCTGTTGTAACAGCAGTAGTATTTGGTGTTGCCACCTTGCTATTTGGAATGGCTGTCTCAAAATTACAGTTACAAAATGTAAGTACAAATATGTTAAGTCTTGTTCCCCCTAAACACTAATTTTCCAATTTCTGTGTGGTATCCTTTTTCTGTGATAAGTTACAAAAGTTACAAATACAGTCTTACTATGTGGTGGTGGCAATTTAACCTTAACAGTGTGAAGAAATCCAGGCTGAAAAAAAGTCAAGGAAATGGCGCTGGGAAAGGGAGGAAAATATACAAGAGAAAGCCTATTATTAAGGCGCTTTCTAAAATGTTTGCAAAGACATCCAATTGACATTATCATTACTTATATTTTTTTGGTTATAATCTTTGTAAATAGTTCTCAGTGGCATTGGGAATGGCCGTGGCTACGAAGTTTGGAGGGTGGCTGGACTGACGGATTAAGGGAAACTGATAGGAATAGTGTTTCCAGGTACCTATCCAAACGCTGCTGCTCCCTGTTTCCAGTACCTCATGACTTATAATCTAAACTACAGGGTCAGCAAAAGATGAGAGAAACCTATAGTATCCCGTCATGAAAAAATGTCCAGACCAGTCAAGAAGCACAGGAATTCCAACCTGAAACACAACAAAAAATTTAACACTTCGTTGTTCTGAAAATTGGACTCAATGGATAAATTATAGAAAAACGAAGAACAGGATTTTTAGCTCTTTTTTTGTTTTTGTCAGGCATTTTATTTTTATAGCCACAACTTACAGACTAAAACTAAACCAGAGAAGGTAGATGCCCTTCAACATGATAACCAACCATAAAAAAATAAGGTTCATGTCACAACTCAGAAACCCAAAAAAGAACAAGTTGGCATCCTCTGACCTCCTTTGATTAAAAATACAAACACATTAATAATAAAATCCCACCAAATATTACTCTCTCCACCGATTCTTCTGCAATCTCTCTCTCTCTTCCTATACTTGTTTTTCTGATCATTCTTTCTATCTCCATTTTGATCCGGTTCTGTGTGGGGTTTTTGTCCTTTTCGTCATTGTCCAACCATCAGCCATTTCCTGGCCACCTCCAATGGAAAGCTGATTGTGCATAGCTTCATTCAACATATCTTCTAAATCATCTATGTAGAGAGAGAGAGAGAGAGAGAGAGAGAGAGAGACTCTTGTTGCAGATATAGAGAGAAAAAGAGACGGAGGTTTTTTCTGGTCTCAGGAAAGAGAGAGAGAGAGAGAGAGAGATAGAGAGAGAGGTGTGCGTGTGAGAAAGAAGAGAGATTACCAAGAAAAAGAGAGAATGAATGAATTAAAGATAATTAATGAGATGAGAGAGAATGAATTCTTAACTAATATCAGAATTTTAATCCCAATGTATAAATATTAATTAAAGAAAAAAAATATTGTTTTGCTATGTCTGGTTTAATCTCAATCATTAAAAGTGGAGTAATCTAAGGCCATCTCCAGCCATGGGCTATATCCCAAATATAGCCCTAAAATAATACAAAAACCATCTCCAGTCATGGGCTAAACAAAATTTTGGCCAAATTTGGAGGGCCACATTTGGCCCTATAGCCCTCCAACCAGGCCACATATAGCCTAAATTAAATAATGCTGGACCATTTTGAATGTCCAATTCGTACTGTATGAGAAACAAAGTATAAAAAATTGTTGGTAAATGACCTTTGGGTCAGACCTACCCCACTTCCTTTTTTAAAAAAAAAAAAAAATTATAAATGTGGTCAGACCCTCACCATTTTGAATCACTTCGTACTGTATGAGAAACAAATTATAAAAAATTGTTGGTAAATGACCGTTGAGTCAGACCTACCCCACTCCTTTTTATTTTTATTTTTTATAAATAATAAATGTGGTCAGACCCTCAAATCTTTCAAGTGTTATTTGAAAAAAAATTATAAAAAATTCTTATTGATGACCGTTGGAGCTGAAACATTGAACCCATCTTTTTTTTTTGTTTGTTTTAAATGTCTTCACGTTTTTAGATGTTTGGTCTCTAAATAGTAGTTTAATTAAATTAAACAATATATAACGTGGAATGTATGAGTATTGTACCATAGTTTTTCTCAAAATAATAAAATATGAAGGATCCTAAAATATAGCCTTGCATGGCTGGAGATGGAAAAATTTAGCCCTGCACTATTCTTTAAAAAATTAATATTTTGGGGGGCTAAATTTTTAGCCTGAACTACATTTAGCCCTATGACTGGAGATGGCCTAATGGTTCAAAAATTGTGTCAAAACATGTGTAAAAAATATAGTTCTACGGATCCGCCCCATATATATATATATATATACGTGGAAGAATTTGATAAGAAAAATAAAGCAGATAGCTTTCAACTTCTTGTTAACTCAAGCTATTCCTTTCTAGTTTGGTTTTCCACGACGACCTCATCGCACGACAAGTCGTTGATCTCATTTCCGCTCTCTGCGCTTCCGCTGATGCTTCGCTCTGAGCTGACTTCGTCGCTAGGGTTTCAGATCGCCTCTCGTCCGATCCGTTGGCCTTGAATCGCCGTCAGATTATATGGTATTTCCATCCTCCGCATTTATCAATTCTCTACTTGTTTATTTGTGAATTTCGGAATCGATTTTGAGATTTAAATTAAAATTTGCGGTAATGATTTGTTTTTTCTGTTTGCTTCTTGAGAAAATGTAGGAAAGTGTTATGATTTCTTATGTTTTTAGGTAATCAAACAGTGCATGATTGGTTAAGGTTGGACGAATTTGGTGAAATCGAACTTGATTCTACTGTTTCTCATATTGAACCTGTGTTCCTTTTTTTTTTTTGGGTGAAATTATGAACCAATTTTGAGATTTTAGATAAATACTTTTGGTAATGCTTTATTTCCTATTTGATTCTTGAGAAAGTGAAGGAAAACTGTGAAATTAATTTTATATTTTTCAGTAATCAAACAATGTATGATTTAAGTATATTCGCACTTGATTTCAGTATAATTGAAGGATTGTTAATTAAAACCTGAAATTGCCTTATAATAAAAAAGTAGTATGAGTTTGTCATGTTTCTTTAAGATTTAGATTTCTCTACCTCATGCAAGTTCCCAGTGAACACCAATCCAATGAAATTTAAAGGTGATCAGATTTTAGTATACTTTAAGCCCTGACAAGAATTTGAAACTCAAATTTGTTATACCTGAAATTCTCTTATCCTTGTATTTTGGTTACATTTTTTGCCTTTGCATATTAAATTTTCTCTTTATCGTGGCATGATTAAAAAGGGGAAAAGGAGAGAAGGGCAATTTGTGAATCAGCATGACCTTGTTTATCTGCAAATTTTATGGCTAGGATTTAGAGTATACAGTGAAGTCTCAATTGATTAATATGCATATATGATCTGTGCACCCGCTGACTTCTAATAACGAAAAGCTTTTCAACAATATCTATAAAACTTACATCTTATTGATCTTAAAACATATATATCCCTGATAATAATTTTATCACTGATATGTACAGTGATGAGGCTGGTGTATCATTATGGTCTTTATAGGGATATCACCAAGGTTAGCCACCAAATTCCCTACATTCCAGAAGCCGAGTCCTGTTTGAGATTTTAAGTGAAAATGAATGGGATTTGCCTTCTGCAAGAATTCACCCAATAGCATTGAAATGGTTGTTTCAACAAGAGAAAATCAACAGGCCATTGTCTTATCATCTGCAGAAATTTTGTGGAAGGAATATAGCAAATGGCTCTGACATCATCATCCATGGAAAGAAGAGTGTCATGTGGTAAATGTTAATTCAATTGCAGAGTTAATAGTAGGAGCAATACTTTTTTGTTCTTATTGATAGGAATTCTGGAGAAAAGAAGGCCAACAGCATGACATAATTTCTGAAGTGAATCTCATGGGAACTATTATTAACATATTTCCAACTGTTTCATACCAGTGATGCTTGCGTGGTATTGGGAATGCTTTCCACAGTCTTTATTGTATATCAACAAATACAGTCCCCACAGATATCACAGCCGTCTTAGTTTTAATTTTTAAACTTTATGCTCAGTGCACCATGGAACTCTTTCTCATGAAGACTCTTGGCTTGCAGCGACTATGACGGTGAGTAACTTAATTTGGCTTTGCATGCTGCCACAGGAATTTAATCAGAAAGGTTGTCTTCTTTTGAAGTTAATAATTATCACTACGAGCTGCAGACGGGTGGTATCATGAATGTCTCTTAGTAATTGGCATTTTTTTTCCTTAATTTTTAACCATTCTGCGAATCAAGTGCTCATAGTAGCTTTAAAACCATTATTTTCAGGTTTTATAAGGTGTGGAGAAGTCTTAATATTGGTGCCTCTTATAATTTACTGCTCGTTAAGAAGGTTAGTTCATCCTATTAAATTCAACCAACCATATACAATTGCATTTTTCTTTTGAATCTACTGCCACATAGGATGCAGCCAATTTCCTCTATTTGAATCTGCTGCCATGACCTATGCAGACTAATGCATTTTGGATCTCTTTTGGTTGCTTCATCATACCTGTTGGAGTTGTTTACCAGAATATCTAATCAGAGGAATAGAACTAGGGAGGAAATGATATGCACCATGGAGTACCTGTAGTGGCTGTCCTAGAAGGCCTAATTCTCTACAGTGCCTCATAGTGGCTATGAATTGTGGCCTCTGCCTATCAATGATCTTGGGGTGGGAATTTCCAATGCAAGGGACAAGTGTGAGTTCAAAGAATTATTGGAGTTGGATGATTGTGGAAAACCTTGTAAGTGTCTCTAGCCGTCCTATGCTTAGCATCAAAATCTTTCAATAATCTTCACAAGCCTACAAATCATGTAACAGTCACATTGTTAAAACTGCATAAGGTTCCTGAGTGGATGAGATCCGTATTTGATGATTCTTGCACCAAATTATTTGAGCACACAAATTCTACTTTTATTTTGAGCTCTATTGAATTCTTAAAGATGGAACAAATTGCTAGTGTAAGGGATTAAATTGAAGCTTTCCTTGCTTTTCTTTTTTCGTTAAACTCCAAACATAACAATGAGTCAGTGTACTTTTGTCCAGTTGGTTTTAGAATGAAAACTGGGTTAAACTCCAAACATAACAATGAGTCTGTACTTTTGTCCAGTTGGTTTTAGAATGAAAACTTGCTGATAGGTTTCCTTATATTTCCACCCTTTGTCATTCCAGTCATGCGTGAGGATTTAGAAGTCGAATAGCAAGGAAGTGCGATTAACAGAGAGATAATGCAGCTATTTTATACATTGCAGGTGTGCATAAAACAAAAGTACACTGCCAACAGTCAAGATGAAAGTGCAGAAGAGCATAAAAGGAGGTGGTGGTCACTATCTTGTACAATTCGGGAGAAGTTTGTGAGTATTTCATTCATGATGTCATCTGAGTCATCTCTATATACTAGACAGGGATTCTGGAGGATTACATTTTCGGGATAAGAGATTGTTAGACGAAATATAGCTTTTCTTTAATACTTTTACAGTAACAGATGGCAGCTAAGAAAATCATATTAGTGGTTCAAAGAGTGAAAGCACCTGCAAGCATTTGTGATCATTGATTGCATGAATAGCTGAAAAAATGCATTGGAAGGGGCTGACTTTTTTTATAATATTTGATTCTTGTCAAGAAAGTTTGCGACTTTAATGGTTATCGTGTTAGACACTGTAACCTTGGTTCCCATCTAACCTAGATTGTTAGAGCTTGGAAGTTAAGAGACAAAATCCGATAGACAGTTTATAATTTGAGCTTGGAAGTTAAGAGACAAAATATTCTTTCATTGCTATAATTTGAAAATATACAAGACAGTGGAAATGTCTACAAGACAGTAGACTTACTCATTAGCACTTTGTACATTCCGCAGCCTCTTCCTATGTGTAAAAATCCTAATTACTTGAAGCTATCTATCTATCCATATACTCTTAGCTTAATAGTCTCCAATACTCTTAGCAATTGGCGCCAGAAATTAACATCTCAAAGTCTCTCATCGTTTTGAAGTTATCATCAATGACAACATTTCTCTCCATCTCTTCGAGGGCAAGCCGAGCAGCTTCTCTATCTCGTTGCCGTTGCTCCTTGATGTACTCATTGGCTTTCATCATCTCGGCAGCCCTAAACTTCTTGATCTCATCTTCGGTGTTTTCAAGACCATTAGAGCCACTGTAAAGAACCTCTTGTTTGGCTTTGAAGATGGTACCTGCAAACCGTGCCTTCAGCATTGCAACCCGAGCGGCCCTTCGTGGCGACAGATTAATCTCATCGGATGTTGTGGTTGCGTTTGAAAGAACGGAATTGGAATCGGAATCGGAATCGTAAGCGGAGGAACGTGGACGCTTGAAAGAACGGGCGGGATTGAGTTTTTCACAGACCTTGTGGTTGCAATTGTTCAAAGAATTCAGATTAAGCTTCAACTCTTCAAGCCTCATTGTCACCAAACCAATTAAATCAACACTTCAAGTATAAACGAAGAAAGAAAAATTGAACAAGTAAATTGCGTGGTTTTTCAGTTTCTGCCAAGTGGGTTTTGGCCAAGAGCGAAGCGTGTGATTGAGAATCAGAATGGGAATGTGAATGAGAGAGAAAGAAAGAGAGAGAGATTAGGGTTATATGGATTTGGGGATTTAGGGTTTACAACCAACGGCTATATTTCTTCTCAATTCATTCTCTTCTTCATTTCTCTCGCAAACCAGTTTCGTAGCTTTCACGTCTCACTGCCCACTGCCCAGCCTAAAGTAAACCGCGTTTCGTCTGTATTTACACTTTTGCCCTCTCTTCTTTGCAACGATTATGTTTCAAACTTCTCGCGCCAATTTGCTTCATTCCACGCAACTATTATGCCTAATTGACAATTTTACCCTTTTTTAAAAATTAAAAATTAAAAATTGTTGCCACTTATTTTACTTTACATCCTTTTTTTTGCCCTTTATTAAAGGAGGTACGTTGAATTTTTTTTTTTCCTTAAAAAATAGGAGTTCAAATAGTCACATCCTTCTCAAAATGTTATGAGGGTTTATGAGTGATGGCAGGACTTTTGTCTTTTGTCTGAAGGAATGGATTTGTTTATGTACTTAGAATGGGAATAAAATAGAACTGGAGTATGAAGGAATCAAAGCAATAATGAAATCAGGTTGTGAAGGAATTGGAGCAAGAACGAATAGTATTCTGTGAAGGAATCGGAGCAAGAATGAATTATGAGAGGAAGGAATCGGAGTTTGGTAATCCATCAGCGTGTTTATTAAATGTCTCGAACCGAAATAATAATAAAATTGATTTTCTTTACAATGTTTATTAACCTTAAGGAATTGGAATAAAACCAATATGATTACTAAAAACCCCTCAAACCAAACACTTTCCCTCTTCTCCTACTATTAATTAATAAATTTTCTCAAACGCAACAAATTATTTTGCTAATAATAAGTACACAAGATTATTTTGCCAAAAAAAATGTACACAAGATTAGTAAGTGCACAACAAATTATTCTTATTTCATATCAATTGACACTTTTACCCTCTCTTCTTCATTTATTTTCATTAAGTTATGTGATATTATTTTACACCCTTACTTCACAACAACTAGAGTTTTCGAAGTTCTTGCTTGCGCACTTAGCACCAATTGTCTAAGTTATTGCAACTTCCAAACCTAAACTTATCAAAATTTTACCCTTTTTTATAATTTATTTTATGTGCTATTTCTTTTGGTTTTCTAGACATAATTTAGCAATGCCCCCAATTTCGGGTGAGAGAAGTTTGATGATTGCAGAGCTTTCCTTGACATGGAAATTTTATCAGGATTCAAGTGATACCCTTGCTTAAAATTGGGCTCAGATCGCCAGAAGAATGGAACGTCCCAATAGCAATAAGAAAACATTGCCCAAAAAATTTGGCTCCTGATTGAGACTTATTGGCACAATCTTAGGCCTTACCCAAGTACTAACCACATCTCTTTCGGGCTTTTTTATTCAGCAATCGATTTTATTGGGCCTACATTTGACTCTATCCATGGTTAATAAATTGGAAATTTACTGGGCCTGCTTGTCAAAACTGAGATTAATGGTCTCTATCTTCCCCTCTCTCTCTCTCAAATATGCATAAAGCTATAAAACATGAAGGATCAAGCAAAGGACTCTGGGATGCTTTTCTACTAAAAGGTTATCCACCAAGAATTAACACTGTAGCATCAACACCAACATCAAATCCACGCACAATTTTTTTTTTTTGTCTTTTTTTTAAATTTTATTCATTGAAATACTTTCCTCTCACCTAACGGGAAGAAGAAGAAACATATTGTCTGGGTGCGCTAAAAAGATCCTCTCCTTCGAATGGAGAAGTCCAATCTCGGGAACCCGCAGCTGATGCTTCACCATTAGCAGCTCCATCCTGCAGTCCCACAAAGGAAACAACATTCATGTTTGAGGATGCCGTTCTGATTCCAGGCTGACCACCCAACCCAGCAGGTTTTGGATCATAGAAGTTGATATTGCTCTTCATGATAGAAGGCAGTCCTGTCCACAACCCGTTGGGCCTTGGCGAAGACAGACCTCTATCCAAACTCCAGTCAATGTTTGTGTAATCTATATGTCCACATGAGCCGCCACCAGCATTCCAGTCTGCCGGAGCAGATGCCCCTGATGAGCCAGCTGAGCCCAACCCTGAGAAGAGTCCAAGGGAGGAAGCAGCAGCAAGTGTTGGAGAAGCACCTGCTCTACTCCATATGTTATTCCCTCGGCTTGTTCCAGTGGGATCAGCTGGGCTGCTTCCAGGAACAAGCTGCTGCTGTTGTTGATACTGAAACTGATGGTACATCTGATTTGAACTCAAATTGCTAGGAATGTGGGGCAAAAAGCCACTGGACCTCATCATTTCAACACTAGTAGAAGGATACCAATTGGTAGCGGATCCAGGAGGTGATGAACTCATACTAGTGGTAGCGGATACCAATTGCTTTGTATTGACAGATTGAGGACGCTGCATCATAATAATGGGTTCCCTCACAGTTCCAGGCTGAAGGTTCTTTAAGTCGCCCCCAACAGCTACATAACGAGTTTCCGTCTTGACTGGTGGAGATGAGACCTGTAAAGGTGATGCCAATGAATATGAAACTGAAGGATTCGATGCAGAATTTGACCACCTTCTTTCAGCAGGAACTGGTGTCTGTTGGGGTTTTGCCCACTCCATCTTTGGCTGTCCTCTCTTCAGAGGCTGCAGAGTTTTACTTGTAGTTTCTATAGACCCTCCAACTGCAGCTGCTTGTTTTGTATAGTTAAATTCCTTATCATCCCTTCTTTGTTGTATAGTAGGAAGAGGATTTGGTTTTATTTGTGGCCTCAAGTTCTGACTAACAGAAACTGGAAGCTTGCCATTAGTACCAGTTGGAGGATCGCCAGTTTCTTCTGGCTTAAGTGATACAGAAGGTGGATCTTGCTTTGATGCTCTTAAGCTTTCAGCAGCCTTCTGAAGATCACCCTCACAGGCTACAATAGCTCTTTCAACCTCCTGTTTTGAGCACTTGAACCTTGCTTCCATATCAGCAATCCGAGCAAGTTCTTCTGATATGTCAATTTTCAAATTACCCCCACCAAAGTTTTGATCCCTTGGCTTATCTGCATCTTCACCACCTTCAAAAAGCCATGCTACTGATTCCTCTACTCTGCCTTCATTCAGGATGAGAGCCATGGTTGCCCGCTCTTGTGAAAATCCCATTGCCACAAGCTGTTGGGCAAGTGCTTCTAGCTTTCTTGACATGAGATAACCACTACATCGTTCATGCAACTCCTGAGCTCGCCGCTCTTTCTGTCGCTGATGCTTCCTCTCATTCTTCTGACGGATTTTCTCTCGCTTGTCATTGTCAGCTCCCGGTACTGCTTCCTGCTTGGTAGGAGGATTAGATGCCTTGTCTTTATGGTCTTCCGACTCACCTGACCAGCTACCATTATTGGAAACAGAATCATACTCAGCTCCAGCAGCAACCGAGCCCCCAGAATGGTCATCTGTTTCATCTATGTTGCGGAAACGACTATTACTGTGAAGAGGTGATGCAGAGGATGTTGGTGACAATTCAAGGGTATGGAATGTTCCTAAAAGTGGATTGTATGCACTAGCTGGGATCCCACTACTTGCATTAGCAGGCCCCGTTGAAGGCTTTAAAGAAGGTGTCTGGGCTTCTTTGCCAGCCTTCTTGTCCTTTGATTTGGATCTGGACGATGCAGGAGACATCTCCTTCAAAATTGAAAAGCAAAGCAAACACAATAAATCCTGCAGCGTTTGACATACGGGATTTATCTATTCAGTACAAATGAAAAATAGTATATTGCACGATGTTGCAAACAAGTTGCTCTAAGAAAGCAGCATTTCGATACCAAACTAAACCAGGCCATATGTATAGTTTACCACCACAAATACAATCACCAGAATTATACAATTTAAGGTCCAGTTACACAATTCCTTGAACATTTATGCAGAATTCCATGCAAACCCACATTTTCTTAGCCGCAATTCAAGAACATTAAAAAAAAAAAAAAGGGATGTGAGAACCGAATCAAACCCATCAAATCCACGGTCAGTTTGGATTGGCAAAGATACGCCAGTCTTGAACAAATCACGAATTAGACGGTTCAAATCGAAACAAAATCTGACACAAAATCTCCAACTAACCCAAATTTCCATTTCTTGAACCAAACAATTACGAACCCAAATCAGAGAATACCACTCACAATCCAACCACAACAACAATTAAAACAAAAGGAAGAAGAAAGAGAATTGAAATTCGTAAAAGCACACTTGCGACGACAATTCAAGAACCCAATTGAGACTGGAGAATTGATTTGGGGAAGCCTACCTCTAGTCGGTGATCGCGGTCGATCTCAAGAGTGCGTTCGCTTTTGGGTTTCTGGATTGAAATGCAAGAATTTGACGCAATTGTGTTCAACGATTAAGGCGAATCAGAGGCCCAGAGGGGAGAGAGCGCAGCGGTTTGGGCGATGAGTTAGGGACTTAGGGTTCGGAATTTTTATTTTTGTTTTTATTTTATTTTTCGAGTATTTTGGTTTTGGGCCAATACAAATAGTTAGGGTTAAGGATTGGAGATTGAGGACTTTTAAAAGTTTGGGGAAATGATTTGGTGCTGGGTGTCACAGCCACACCGGTGTCGGGGATTTTTTTATTTATTGCAATTTTAAATAACAAACTATTTCGTTCTTCTTTTTCTTTTTTTTCTTTTTTTTTTGTTACAACAAACTATTTAGTACTTACCCAAACAGCTTTTTTCTGCATATATATTGTCATGTGTATTATATACCTGGCTTTTTCCCACAAATATTTCTTTGCTGTGACTTCCCTTCATGTCGATGTAAGATTCAAGAGGTACAGTGAATCTAAAATTTGATGAATTTGGATAAAAATTGTTTTCCTATTGCTAGATTTTTGTTGACCAAAAATATTATGCAGTAAATAAATCTTCGCCTAAGATAATTTCAGCATTATCCCTTACAGATAAAAGTTATAGCACCTATTAAAGACGAAGTGTCTCTTAATTACAATATCTTATTACAATATAATATCCTTTCATTCCAATATGAATAAAATGTAATTGCCAACCAAAAGAAAGAATAAACGTAATTGAGGGTGTTTCAGCATAGTTGTAATATAGTCGGGCCAAGCCCGATATCTGACAAATGAACTATCTTTTGGGCTCAAGTTATGTTCAATCGGCCATAAATTTATACGAATGGCTAGACTCGGACTTTGTATGTTTGTTTGATATTACGACGTTATATAGGTCAAACCTACATTGCTTACATATCCTTTGAAGGATCAAGCCACCCATAGTTCTTGAATAGTTATTGAGATTTTCAAGGGGTGAATGACTTAGGGATTCGATTGGAATGAATGTAATTAAGTTGAACCAGACATTCAATTTGGTGTTGCGGTTACATCTAGATTATATCAAGATTGCCTAAATACTCTTTAACATATCAAACTTTATGTAGTTCAAAGATGTTTGATTGAGTGAATTTAGTATTGAAATGAGAATTTATTTGGGCTATATTTTGAAGGGGAAAACTAAAGGAATATACACAAATTGACAAATTAAATAGAAGTAACATGTCCAACAAAACCAGTCACTTGCTTATGTAGGACTAGCGCATCACATCATCACTTGGGTTGTTGGTAATCAAATCTTTACTTAGTATGAATCTATGAAGCCCTAATCCAAGATTCACTCAGAAAGCGTGCATGCTAGCATTGGCATACCTTGATGTAGATAACACAAGTTTAATCCACAATTAATACCTCAAATAGATAAAATAATGTGAGTAGATCTCTCCTAAATCAATATATAAGATTTTACACCATTACGAAACATAAAGAACCTCATCTCGGTAAATAGGCCCGAAAACACAAAAGTGGTAGAGAAATGCTAGCAACCTTCTCTCCAACCTTCTCTTTTGGACCTTCTCCCTTCTCCTCATGACAAGTGTCACTTTCCTTACACTTAAAACAATGTCATTAATTCATCACACAAGTTAGTTTTTGTTTTCCAAGTTTACCCTTTTAAAATGCATTGGCTTCTATATTTCCTTCAATTTATTCAAATTTTGTTACAACTTCTTTAGCACATTATTAAAAATTAAATAATAAAAAAACATAAGAAAAATGTCATATTTAAAAATATAAAAAAATAAAGTTCATTTCATGACATTGTTATCATCTTTATTTTGTTTATAACAAAACACACGTTCTCTTTGGAAATTTTTTTTTTATAAAAAACTTCAGTTTTTATTTTCTTATTTAATTTTTTAACAAGATGGTAAGAAAGTTGTAAAAAAATTAGCTTGTTATTAAAAAAAATTAATACATTTAATAAGAGTAAACTTGGAAAACAAAAACTAGTTTGTGTGATGCATTAATGACATTGTTTTAAGTGTAAAGAAAGTGACACTTGTCATAAGAAGAAGGGAGAAGGTCCAAAAGAGAAGGTTAGAGAGAAGGTTGCTAGCACTCCCCAAAGTGGTAATATCGCCATATAAAGACATGATAAAGATAGCAAATAGGTCCCACAAAAGTCCTAAACCCTAGAATCATAGGTTCAGCGTTTACGAACCTCGAATTTCCAAAACGTAAGTTCCAACAATTGAGTCTCTATAGACACAAAATCATACGATATTCACTTAAGGTTTCACATTCAAACGATCAAATCTCATAAGCCTAACTTAGCTATAGGTTCATAAGCGTATGTATATCTTAGCGTGTAAAACAATACTTATAGGGAACATTTTGGAGGGAGATTGACAAGGAAGAGGAAGGTGAGTTGGGGGAGAGTCGTAAATTCATATATACTCTGTCGACCTTGCCCCTGCTGCTTTGTGCTTTTGCAGATTTTGGAGGTTGGTACTTGATCTATCTTGTTCTCTCTGTTGTGGAGATGTGGAGCTAGTAAATGTGGATGGATATACAAAAAAAGGGTGCTTTGGGATCATGAGTGGATTTGGAGATGCAATGACATTTTCTAGAATGCTATTTGCTTGTGTTTCCTATCCAAAGATATTTCAGAATTTGTTTTCTGGCATGGTCTTCATGAAGCACTGGGTTGCAATTTCTATAGGTCCTTCTCATAGGTCTTCAAGTGAGCTGGTTTTCAAGTTCTGGAATTTCGTTGCTCACTCTCTTACATTTGATGTGTTGTATTGTGTGTTTTTTTTTGGTTCTATGATGCAAGAACCCCCCTTTGGGGCTATGTTATGTTTGTTTTATCTTGTAACTTTCCTAATTCTTATCGAATCAAACTTGTTTCACAAAAAAAACTAAACTAAGGGGTGTAGTTGATCCGATTCCAATTCATTATTCCCTTATTCTTGAGTTCCATGATTCATCATTTCGCATGTTCCTAGCAAGTAAAAATATATATGATTCCATTTAGTGTCAGTGCATTTATACACATTTAAAGCAATATTAACCATTGAACTAAACTAATGAATTTTAATTAGTCCACGTCAGAGTCTCCTTGCACCTTATTATGTGTATCTAATACCTATGAAATAAGTTTCAAATTTTTTGCCAACAGGTCTAGCTTAGTGGAAAAGGGCATTGACTTGCTTACCAAAGATCTCAGGTTTAAAGTCCCATGACTTCTTAGTTGTGTGCATATGTGTTAGAAATCCCCTCCCATGTAATTATCACTTGTACTAAAAAAAATTTACCTATGAAATAAAAAAATTTAAAAAATTATCTCAGCAAGCATCAACCACCCCCCTTCGACCCAACCCCTACTCCCAACCCCCACTCACGCCCCTTGCATTCCATGGCTGCCACTCATAACCTTATCTCTCTCTCTCTCTCTCTCTCTCTCTCTCTCTCTCTCTCTCTCTCCCCTCCATGTGCCATCCATGTTCTTATTATCAAATCTTGATCTTTAACATATAACAAGTACTGCAAAACTAAACTAGCAAATTCATAAATGAAAAATAATTTGCAATCATTATTGCAATCGAAAATCTTACTAGCTAGTGAGGAAGGTGTGTGTAAAAAGAGTATGGGTAACATCAATTGGCAGCGCTGTGCAGGGATTGGGTCGGGGTGGAGTAAAACTTCCATGTAACATGTTTTCTAAGCCTTTCTGTCTATCTCTCTCATGTGATAAGAGAAAGGTGTATGAAACATGAGATATGCAAGTTTTTTTCGTTGTGGAGAGAGGTGGTTGTTGCTTGATGACACTTTTTAACTTTACTTTTTTTTATTTCAAAGGCATTGAATACATACAATAAGGTGCTAATGGTGTGTTTTAGTATAATATAATTATGCTGATATGGATTGGCTAAAATTTATTAGATTAATCTAATAGTTAACATTTCTTTAGATAGTATAAAATCACCGATGCTAAATGCAGAGACTTTAGAAGTAAACATGCTTAAATTGTTATGTTCGTTGTTCCTTGCATGTTAGAGCAGTTTTAGTGGGAGGCGCTAGCCCTCTTGTTTCCAACAACCAAGGCTTGCCTGGGCAAGCATTGGGCTTCACCAGCCCGGGCAAGGACCAAGGCAAGACTTGCTGAGGCTGCTGTTGGGGCAAGATGACTTAATGCTGATGTCATTGTGACGTTAGTAGCCAATTTAAATGACAAAAAATTGAAAGAAAAATACCAAAAATTTCAGAATTTTTTATTTTATAAATACCTAGCCATATTCTTCACTTCCCACACCAAAACTCTATACAAATTCCTCTCCTCATATTTCATGTGAATAGTGGTTGCCTTTGGGTTGCCATGGCAATGGGTGGAAAACTAACAAAAAAATTCTTAGGGTAGGCATTATTCATGTGAATGGTAACAATCCTTGCCTCCCTTTGCCTTTTGCCATGGCAAGGGCAATTACTGTTCATATAAATAGTAACTACGTAGCAAATTTTTTTTGGGGGTGCTTTTTCACCCATTGCCATGGCTACCCAAGGGTAATTACTATTCATATGGGATTAAGTTTATTTATATGTATGAGATTAATAAATAAAAAAAATTGCTAGGTATCTAAATTTATTTTTTGAACTTTTCATAAATTTAAAATAAAAAATTCCATTTTTTTATTCGCTGACATCAGCGCCAGAGAGCAGGAGCTCAGGCTCATCTTGCCTTGGCCCTTGCTCGGGTTGGTGGACCCTATCTCTAGACATGGCAAGAATTGAACGATGAAACTACTTTTGGAGGCCTAGGGGTCCTTTTGCTTGGGCTGAGCTCCTGCGGTGAAACTGCTCTTAGAAGTCCTAAATACAAAATAATTCTATGTAAAAAAGGCAAAACTATCACTCAAAATATGTGTAAAAAATCATTAATAAAAAGAAAATAATTGTTTTAAATAAAATAAATGTTTTGATCGTTTTAAAACTAGCCTAGGGGTAAAACTAGTATAGAGAAAGAAATTTCTTCCTACCTAGTAACCTTTGAGGAGGCCAAACAAAAAACGGCAGGCACGCTCCTACACAAGTAAATTTGTAACATTCCTGATTCAGATTCATCGCCTTTGAAACCCATCCATCTCTTAAACACTCACTCCACAACATAACAAACCAACTTCCAATTTCTTCGACAATTCAGAGTCTCTCCTCTCTCCCCTCTCTCTCTGTCTCTCCCTTGCGAATTGCGGTGACCCCTTTTCTCTCTCCTTTCTCAAGGGGTCGTCGCCCCCTCTCTCCACTCTCCTCCTCTCTCCCCAGAAAAAAAAATAAAAAAACTCAAAAAAAATCAGAAAAACAAAGGCACACTTCGAATTCCAATTCCAATCCGATCAAACCCCAAAACCCACCAAAAAAATTCGTATTTTGAGGAGCTGAGACTCATAAGAAATGTCGGAGATGGCGAACACAGACCCGGAAGGGATCGACGGAGTGCGGATGACGTGGAACGTTTGGCCACGCACCAAGGTGGAGGCCAGCAAGTGCGTGATCCCACTCGCCGCCTGCATCTCCCCGATCCGGGCCCACCCCGACATCCCCACGCTCCCATACGCGCCGCTGCGCTGCAAGACCTGCTCCGCCGCCCTCAACCCCTTCTCGCGCGTCGACTTCACCGCCAAGATCTGGATCTGCCCTTTCTGCTACCAGCGTAATCACTTCCCGCCTCACTACGCCGCGATCTCCGAGACCAACCTCCCTGGCGAGCTCTACCCTCAGTACACAACCCTCCAGTATGCTCTGCCGGCCGATTCAGCCGCCCCTCAATCTCTGCCATCGCCGGTCTTCGTCTTCGTGCTTGACACGTGTATGATCGAGGAGGAGATGGGTTACGTCAAATCGGCGCTCAAGAGAGCAATTGGGTTGTTGCCCGATAATGCGCTTGTTGGATTTTTGTCGTATGGGACCCAAGTTCAGGTTCATGAATTGGGGTTCTCTGATTTGTCCAAAGTGTATGTCTTTCGGGGGAGTAAGGAGATTTCGAAAGAACAGGTTTTGGAGCAATTGGGTCTCGGCGTTTTGGGCCGGAGACCTGGTCCGGTTGGTGGAGGGTACCAGCCGAAGGGGGTTCAAAATGGGTTTCCTAATGCGGGTGTGACCCGTTTCTTGTTGCCTGCTTCGGACTGTGAATACACTCTTAATACGGTAGGGGCTTGAATGGATCGGCTTGCGTTGTGTCAGTGATTTTATTAAATTGTGAAATTAATTGTTCATTTCTGATAATTGGGTTTGAATTGTTTTGAATTTTCAGTTGTTGGATGAATTGCAAAGCGACCAGTGGCCTGTGCCACCTGGAAATCGGTCGTCCCGGTGCACAGGAGTGGCGTTGAGCGTTGCAGCCGGTTTGCTTGGAGCTTGTGTGCCTGGAACGGGGGCACGCATTGTAGCGTTGGTTGGGGGGCCATGCACAGAAGGGCCTGGCGCGGTAAAAACCTTATCTTTCTGTTTGCTTTGTAGTTTGATGTTCTTGCATGCAAATGTTAATCTAAATGTTTATCATTACAAAAGTTAACGGTATTTGTGATCAGCCTCAGTTTAGGTTATTACACATGTCTATGCTCCTGATTATTCAGATATGCAAAATTGTTTTTCTTTTGCTGGTCTTAATTGCTTTCCAAATGCACGACCTCTTTTCGCAGATGACCTTTTAAATTGTGGTGATTGCTTTTCTGGGATGAGGTGCAATTGTAAAATTTACGTCTTTCTAATTAGTAATTACTTTGCAAATCTACAATTTTTGTGCATTACGGAGTGTAGTAATATTGAAGGACATGGGCCATCACGTGCTTATGATCTCTTAATTAAATAAATGGAAGCGATGTAATTTTTCCCAAATTCCGGATGAGAAGATATTGATTTTGTGAAAATTATGCAGATTGTATCCAAAGATTTATCAGAACCAGTACGTTCCCATAAAGATCTGGATAAGGATGCAGCACCATACTTTAAGAAAGCAATCAAATTTTATGATGGTCTTGCGAAGCAGCTGGTTAGCCAGGGTCATGTCTTAGACCTGTTTGCATCTGCACTGGATCAGGTCTGTCTTGTTCAGTCTTTTGATTCAGTCATTATTCCTGCATTTTTGGACTGTTTCACACTGTCATATTGAGATCAGCAATTAAACAAATATTTGTGTTATAGATACTAAACCCCAACCAAAGACGAACTAGTGCTCATGTTCCTGTTTGCACTTGGTTAGCATGGTTGATTTGGTTTGGATTTGTTTCATTTCTGTTGTTTCATGGGACACTGGCATTTCTCAATCTGTCTTTCACTTGCCTGATGCATGAGCGAACTGTTTGTGATTCATTGTTAGAATCAAATGAGCAAATATGTTTTTCTTTTAGTACAAACAATGTAATGCCTTCTATAAAGCAAATATGTTCTTGAACTTATCATGTAATAGACAAATTTGTAGTCAAAATATCAGAGGTCACTTGAGGTACGGTCTCACTTATGCTGCTTGTTAGGCTGGGATATTGTGATCTGTTGGGTTGGCTGTCCTCTAGCGGACAGGTAAAGGTTTTATTGGACATTTGAAACGGTTAAAAGTTTGAATCTAGCCGTGGCCCTTCTTCCTCATGGCGATATGAAATTACTAACTAAAATACAGTATTATTCGTACTGTATATAGGTACTCTATGAACTGAAACCTACATGAGAACAAAAGGGTGATAGGGGTATGACCTTGATTTTTGGCTATTTGTCTAAATATGTTAATGATCACATGCAAAGCTGTAAAATGATATCAGTTTTCCTTTGTTTTAATCTTGATGCACTTGGATTGTGTTTGGTTTTGCATTGGCTCAAATGTATTGTATTGTATAGGTTGGGGTTGCAGAAATGAAAGTTGCCATTGAAAAAACCGGTGGACTTGTTGTTCTGGCAGAAAGTTTCGGTCATTCTGTATTCAAAGACTCTTTCAAGCGTGTTTTTGAAGAAGGGGAACAGTCGCTTGGCCTTTGTTTCAAGTGAGTTCATAATTAACCTTTTGAGGTTTCTTTGTTCACATTTTGAGCTCCGTATTTTTGTTTGGTAATCAACTAAAAAGTTGTGATGCTAACAATATAGTTGAATTTGAATTGTTCTCATATGTTGTATTGAATGTGATTCTTGTAACTTATTAGTTTTTCTGATACACCTTCAGCATAGATATGACATATGAGAGTGAAGGTGCGTAAGGTAGTGAGTGGTGATTAGCATTGTAATACCATAATCTAGTTTGAGCCGCACAGTTGGTTTCTGTATTTATGATGCTGGGTCTGAATTTCGTTATGGAGAAAGGCTGCTTGATATGCAATGACAAGGTTGCCATTGCTTTAAGAGCCGTTAGCTTGTCAGCCCTTAGGTTAGGTATTTATAATATCCAATGCCTTGTTCATGTGCATTAACACATGTAAAAAAAATCCTTGTATCTTTTCCAACTCTTGTTTATGCTTCGACTTTTTCTTTTAACGAATTCTCTTTAAACTCTAATTATATATGTCAATATCATTACTGAAAATTATTTGTATCAGTGGTACACTTGAGATCAACTGTTCAAAGGACATCAAAATTCAGGGCATCATTGGACCTTGCACATCGTTGGAGAAGGTTAGGCAATTTGGTCATTTAGAACTTTCTTTGTATCTTCATTAATGGTATAGTTACAATCAATGAAATTTATTTGGATAAGGCTTGTGTTTGTGGAGTTTGATGTTAATTTTGCAAACCTGGCAGAAAGGACCTGCTGTTGCTGATACTGCTATAGGGGAGGGGAATACAACAGCTTGGAAAATGTGTGGCCTTGACAAGAGTACTTGCTTGACAGTTTTCTTTGATCTTTCATCTAGTGATCAGTCAAATACACCAGGAGCTGTAAATCCGCAATTGTATTTGCAGTTTCTTACAAGGTATGCATGAAGATTGTATCACGAGCGATGAAAACATCTTATGGTGATCTTTGGTAAAAATTGTGTTTTGTTATTTCTACTAGGAATGTGACTTGAGTTTCGTTGGTCACTTTTGTAATTGCAGTTTTCAAAACCCCGAAGGTCAAATGATGCTACGAGTAACAACAATTACTAGACGATGGATAGATAGCACTGTTAGCTCAGAGGTCATTTCAGTTTATATGTCATCTTTTGTTAGAACATATTTTTGTAAATAACTATAGCCATTGTAATAGCATGTTCCGGTGAAGCTTGGTTTTTTTGAATTTACCTTTTCCCTTGGGCATTCCTTGTTTATGTTGTATGATTGTGCTGTGACACATGCATACTGGCACACACATGTACTTTCTTACTGGGCATGTCCTAGTGGAACACAAGCTGCAAAGGTTTTTCACATGTAACTTTCATTAGCAAGATGTGAATGTAGGAATAGAAGCTGCAAAGTTTTTTTGAGATAATTTTCCCTCTATCACTTCCTCCAAATGACCAAATAAGGCTTCACTTTTCCTGTTTACTATTTTTTATGCATTTCCTTTTATGTATTCAAATAAGAGTTGGGTAATAGAGAAAGAATATAAGTGTATTATATAACTATATAATATGGTTTCATCACTGTTGTGTGAAAATTACAAAAAAATTGGCGGGATCGTGATTATTTTTTTTCGTGGTACAAGAATGAATAGACATGTTTGGATAAATAGTAATATTTATTAGTTCATTCGTTCTTCAATGTTGCAAATGTTTGTTTCAGATCGCCAAAAAGGAACTGTGTCATGTTCATGTTCAGTATGTGTCCTATGTGGCTGCCATGCTCTGGCACGTTGATTGGTCAATTGAGTGGTTGAATTGTCGTTTGTATATTTTCTTGTTAACGCTGCTATGAAATACTTGGCCATTAAATAGGAGCCTTATTTTCTTTGGCGTGATATGTTTTCTTATGACACAAATTTTCTTAAAACAGTAATTTCTTATTAATTACTGAGGGTTTTCAATACCATTTGGACCCCTTTAGCTCATATACCCTTGTTTCATAGATACATTTTCTTCCAAGATGTTTCAGAAGTGCATTGATTGAAAGGATATCACTGACACACAAGAATTTTGACCTAACAGGAATTGGTTCAAGGATTTGACCAAGAGACTGCTGCTGTAGTAATGGCAAGAAAAACCTCCTTGAAAATGGAGACAGAGGTATTTTACAACCATTCTCATCTTCTTTTATCTTGTACGTGTCTGTTACATCTCTTTTCCTCTTTTTGATGTTCATATCTCACAATTTTGGACTAACTGACACTGGGAGTTTCCAAAACAGAAATAATGAAGGCTTAATGTTTGGTGCACTCACTATCCTACATTTAGGACCTATATGGCACTCACTATCCTACAGTTGGACCTATATGGCACTCATTATCCTACATTTTGGGACCTATATGAAGGACATCGTTATTTATGCCCTAAAATTTTATCAGAGGATTTCTCTATATTTTAAAATTTTTTATTGTCTCTTTCATTTCATTGATTCTGTTTTACAAAACTCTTAACATAATTTACGGGTATGCACTTCCTCATTATGAATATTGTAGATCACTAGTGTTTCTTGGTTCTTCACCAACGAATTCTTAATTGATATTTTTGTTGTGACTTTTCAAACATAGAAGTCTAAAAAAATATTTTCCTTTGTTTTATCCAGGAATCTTTCGATGCTACACGATGGTTGGATCGGGGACTCATTCGTCTCTGTTCCAAATTTGGTGACTATCGAAAAGATGATCCGTCATCCTTTACTTTAAATCCATGTTTTTCATTATTCCCTCAATTTATGTTTAATCTCAGGCGTTCGCAATTTGTGCAGGTGACCACGATTTGCCCCTTCCTCTTCATCCTTTTAGTCTTGATATATTTTGCTTACTAGTGGCTAACATATTACCTTTTACCCCTCTTTGGGATCCGAAATGGGTTGTTTGCAGGTTTTCAACAACAGTCCAGATGAAACTGCCTATTTTCGCGTGTTGTTAAATCGGGAAAATATCACCAATGCGGCTGTCATGATTCAACCATCATTAATATCATATTCATTTAATTCTCTTCCACAACCTGCATTGTTGGATGTGGCTTCAATTGCAGCAGACCGGATTCTCTTGTTGGATTCGTATTTTAGTATAGTCATTTTCCATGGAATGACAATAGCACAGTGGCGTAACATGGGATACCAGAATCAGCCAGAACACCAGGTATGCATGCTTTATTTGTGATTCCCCTGACTTCTGTTGTGCAATGTCTGATATTGTCCCAACTAATTATATTCATATATTTATACATATGTATGTATGTTTTCAGGCATTTGCACAATTATTGCAAGCTCCTCATGATGATACACAGTCAATCATTCGGGACCGGTTCCCTGTTCCTAGATTGGTGGTGTGCGATCAGCATGGCTCGCAGGTTTTTAAACTATTCTTAGTATCTTATTTTCATTTGCCTATTTCCCTAATTGCAGAGTTAATAGTTTGAGTCTGGGCACGATTTAAAATTTGTTATAAGTTACAAATGAAAAGTAATGGTCAACCGGTAATGGCGGTTTGGTCTTTACCTTGTTATTGGTATGAGAGGGCCATGAGAAAAATGTAACAGTTGTTAATGTGCTGCAAGGTTCATGCCCCCTATATTTGCATGGGTGCCATTCTTTGGGATTGTTGTAAATTCCGTGCATTTAGGTCTTTATAATCAATTATTTCCAAAACTGACTTTAACAGTCTATTAAAGGTTTCTTGTCTTAAGATTGTTATTAGACTGTTTTGTAACCAAAAAGTTCAAGGTCAGCAAAGAAAATAGTTACTCAAATGTTAGTGCTATGTTCATGTAGTAAACCTTTGCTAGTGATTAACTGTTGATCTTACTTAATTAATTTAGGTGGATTAATTTGTTTGAGTTTTAATTGTGAAATCTTTGCTATTGGCCAAGAATCACTTCACCCCACCCCTCTCTCTCTCTCTCTCTCTCTCTCTCTCTCATGGGATACCTATCTGGTCTTATTTTCTATTGTCATGATCTGTAGGCAAGATTCTTGTTAGCAAAGTTGAACCCGTCGGCAACATATAATAACGCCCACGAGATGGCTGCGGGTTCAGATGTAATCTTCACAGATGATGTAAGCCTTCAAGTTTTCTTTGAGCATCTTCAGAGGTTGGCAGTGCAATCTTGAGAGCCAGATACAATTTCATATTCTACAGCTACACTCGATTTTGGTGCGGGGAAACTCAGTCGGTTTAAATTTTCTATCCCCTCTCATCCTCCTGTTTCATTAAATTGTTTTCCTTTCATTCCAATGTATCTAAGACAAGAGGTCAGACCCCACATTCTTTTAATAAGAAAAAGCTCACAACAATTCTTTGGGGTGCAGGGAAGGTATGTACTTCCTTGATAGAATAAGGGACACAAAGATGAAATGAGTTTGATATATGTGGAAAGAAAGGTATGACAGGGATGTAACTCAAGGAGGCTCGGAGCCAGTCAGTAGGATCTTTTGTGAGGTTTCTTTCTTCCCTTTTTTTTTCTTTTTCTTTTGTATTCAACCAGGTCAGGAGGTATTTTCTTGTGTGTCTGAACTTAAGTTATACTCTGATGGGTTTATGAAGCTAGGCTGTATTTACTCTAAAATATACTAGGCCCAAAAGAATGTTTGGATTCATTCAGGTTGAAATTGAGTACATCAAATGTTATTGGGATGTTGCCGTTATAATGATTTCACAATATGAAATGTTGCCGTTGATTATCCAATTTTATGTGCAAACATAGTGCCGAGGCCATTTCCATTTCCATTTCCATTTCCGTTGGGTTTAGGAACTTGTTCTCCTTGAATTGGACTCAGCTTAGCCCCCAACCTTTTTGTTTTGGTAGTTCTACCTTCCTTTTCTCTGTTTCTTTTCTTTAATAGTCTTCATTTCTAGACACATTCAAGTCTAATTTTCATGTTAAAAAGCAAATTTTTGGTTAAAAAGGCTGAAACACTTTTTAGTATTTTGTTTATATTTATAACTGGATTTCAAAATCACTTCTGGGGAGAAACAAGCACCTTTCATGTGATTCTCCATATAATCACCTCTGATTTTTCATAGAATCACTTAAAACTACTTAAGTGATTATTTGAAGAAGTGATTCTCCATAAAATTGATTATTGACATATCTAGAAACACGCTCAAATGAGCCCTTAATAAGATAGAAAATCAACCTTAGTTAAGTCTCTGAAAATTCCAAAGATAAAATTCCAAAGATAACCCTTGATATAGTCAGAAATTCCAAAACCAGACTAATTGCCCAGTAAAATTTCTGAAGCCCATTGCCAAGGTGCCAAATATTGTTGCTGTGCTGAATATTTTCAGTTTGTTCTTTGGGCACCCATATTTAGAATTTTTATTTTTATTTTTTATACAAACGATATTCTACTTTAAATTAATCTAAACAACGGAGAAGGGATTCGAACTCGGGTGAAGAGTGGGGCCCAAGCCCATGTTTGCAATTTAGAATTAAATTAAAACTTAGAGAAATATTCTCTGGCCACCCAAACATTTTAAAACTTTGGTCATTGTGCTTGGACCCGAAATCACACTTGGTTATTGTTGTTTTAGTTTTTAAATTGTAGTCATCGTGTGTGATTCCATTAGCAGTTTATGTCCAACCCTATTTCTCAACAACATGATCATCCAACCCATCTGGAGAGCACTAGGAGAGACTATTTCATGAAACATGTAGAGGACCAAGACTCTTTCGTGGGAAACAAGGAAGAAACCCTAGCTATCAAGACTTTTCTCTCCTCATAGAAACGAGAGAGCGACCCAACCATATATATGAATTTATGACAACCATAGGTTAAGGCCTGGTTTTTATTTTACTTTTTTATTTTGGTAGAATTTGGAATTATGATGCCTATATAAACGCCAAGCTTGTACTAAGAAAAAGAAAGAAAAAAAACCCTAACTTGAAATTAACAAAGCTCTATCAACTCAGATTCATTAATTACCTGCAGTTGGTGGTTTCAATAAAGAGAAGGAAGGTTTGGAGTGAAAAACTCAAAACTAACCACGTGTTATTGTCACGCCCCGAATTTCCCACAACAATTAATCTGCGAATTTAAACAGAACAACCAACAATCCGGGACGCGAAGCTCGGAACCTTCAACAAAAGTACCTAGAAATTTAAACTTTTCTTTCTTGATACAACACCACTGTTCCGAACCACAATGTCAATAATGACTCAACTCTTCTGAGTCAAATATTACATTACAAACTCACAACATAAATGAACAATCATCATTTTACATAATATGCTCCTCAGAGCTTATTTCACACAGCGGAAGTCTAACACTCACCAACACTCTCACACCACAATTTTACAGTATGTGGAACCACCAATGAGCCTCCTGCTCCTCACCTTAATTCTCCTGCTCACCGTCTCCACCACCTGCAGGATTTTCCCCTACACCATTGAATAGTGCACCGGGTTCACCACAGAACAACCCGGTAAGCTTTCTAAAGCTCGTATGAGTAAACCACGTCCACAGTATAATATGTCAATTTCACATAATATACAAACACATGCACTTTCATTAGCACACCACAATCCTTGTATAACCAAGGTAATCATAATCATCAATATCATCACAATCACAATTCTTTT
>NW_018922877.1:76429-90996 GCF_002207925.1 Prunus avium
CACGATCGAATGGCGATCGCTCGCCTTAACTTTGAAATTTAATAACTTATGATCGGGACGTCCGATCATCAATCCGTCTGAACCTACAGACTCCTCACAACACCAGCTACAACATAATTAAAATTGGACACGATCCAACGGTCCGATAATCTCAAATCAATGGTCCACATTTGTGAGGCTCCGATCGTCGATTAAACGACGGAATCTCAACAATTTAAACATACTATCATGTTCAGTAACTCCAGGACTACATTCTGTCTCTAAAGCCTTAATTCAGAATCGCCACCCTGCGCCGCCACCGCCGGTGGTGGTTTGGGTACTATTCCGGCGACGGACCACCCTAAAATCGCCGGTCAAGACCTATGCCAAAATGTTCGTAATACTGAGTAGAACAACTTTAATTCTTACCTCGAGGTCCAATTCGAAGTGTAAGTGGCTCAAACCGCCGGTTGAAGTTGCTGATTTCACTATTGACGAACCAACTTCGCGGCGTCGCCCTGCCTTCACCGCACCTCCGATGACTCCGAATCTTCTTGGGTTGTGTTCACAAGATATCAGGCTTTCTATCTGGGTTGGTGGTGTCGATCACCTCCACCGTACTCCGCCGTAGAAGCCGTCGGAAATCGCCTCTCCGATGAGCTCTCAAACCTCCGGATTCAATTGCAATTTCTGAATCCTCAACAGTGTCCTTCTGAAATTTATAGGCAAAGTCTCTGTTTGCAGTTTAGTCCCTGAAACTTCAAACGAGTATAACTTCTTTGTTTCAACTCGGATTCACGAACCGTTTGTGCCTACGCGTTCGTGAGATCAACCTCGATTTTCCAAATCAAAAATCATAATTTTCTCGCTTCAATTTCTTGTACTTCCTTTGTAAAATCATAAACTTAATCATAAAGGTATTTTGTCCCAAATTGAGATTAAGTCACTTAATTCCAATATTTCCACACCAAACCAAAATCATACAACATCCAAAATAGTCACACGACTTAATAATATTTTCCACAAAAATAATAAAACCAAATATTATTTTTGAGGGTATTACAGTTATTTTCTAATTGGTTCTTATAAAATTTTAACACACTAAGAACCAATTAGAAAAGAAAATGACAAGTGACTAGTTTTGAGTTTTTCTCTACAAATAGACTCTGTATGAGCTTTTTGTATAGTACGTCATGTAAAATAGATTTTTGAATAAATATTTAAAAGTTGTAACCCATTTGGAAATGCCAAACCTTCCAACACAATATGAGTTGTTTTGGTGTGGGAGGATCATATATCTCAGAAGCCTACCAGTGAATTCTCATTCCAATAGTATAAAGAATTGTTTCCTGCAATTTCCAATCATTGAACATACAAACTAAATCAAAAACTGCAATTTCCTTCCACTTTCCCACTTTTTCTCAGCAACCAGAACCAAAAATTATATCAGAAAAGAAATTGCATCCAGAAATGAAAAATCAAACAACAAGACTCAATCCATCTACACATAAATCATAACAAATAGATCTACATCTACACCACATTAAAATAGAGAAGAGAGGAGATAGGTACATCCCAAATGTAAAATTCACTCAAATTTCTTGGTTTAAAACAATTGGAAACCCTTTACATTTCGGCCTATCAAATAGTGATGCCAAATTTATTTACTAAAAATTAGCGTAGACTGTATGATTTGGATTTGGACCTCTCAAATCCAAATCCCTCCTCCCAAAATTCACAATCCAAACGGCCCAAGTAATGAAAGATCATTAACCTACCCTCTTAATCCCAAAATGAAAAGTCATTCACATTTACCTTCCTTAAAAAATACCTCATATTCCATAAATAAATAAAAACTTTAAATTTAGTAAGATATCCAATCCTAGAGACCAAACGAACCATGATTATAATTTTCAATTCCTAGTACAATTTGGATGGTTGAGATATATTTCTAGTAGACTTGTGATTCTATAACTTGATATCAATTAAAATTAAAAGGCTATGAGAGTTTTATCAACTCTCTTGCACCGGTATTTCCGTACATCGGCCTATATCGTATAAGAACTAGATTTTAGAAAATCGAAACACCACCAGTCTCTTCTTCTCATTGATCCCGGGAAACTGACTACGGAGAGATGGACTCCACATCTTCGTCAAAACTCACCTACATTCCTGAAGAAATTGTACGTGAAATCCTCCTGAGGTTGCCGGCCAAATCTTTAATCAGGTGCACTGCGGTGTGCAAGTCATGGAGTTTCCTGATCAAAAGATGTAACTTCATTGACGCCCATCTCAGCCGCAAATTATCATTCCAATCCAACCACCAAATCGTCGATGGTTGTCAACTTCTTCTGCTGGAAAATCACACCAAGCTTAACTTGTTGTCGTGTTATGGGGATATCCTTTACCTTAACCCTGCGTTACCTGGTGGTGCTGCTGTTACCGAGCTTATGAATCCACCAATTTTGAACGAAAACACTGGTTTCGCCATGGTCCAAACTCGTAACGGGCTTGTATGCCTTACTTGTACTAAGGACCACAAAGCTGGGAATGACATCTTTATTTGGAACCCTTCAATTAGAAGGTATGTGGGGTTGCCTAGGCCTAATTTTATTGTAAACCTAAAAAATTATAACATCGTTCGTCACTTCTTTGGCTATGATTCTCACACCAACGACTATAAGGTTTTGAGATGTGTGAGTGATGATTTTACCCTAGTTGCGGTTGAGATTTACTCCTTAGCCAGAGGCTCCTGGAAAACCCTTACCACGTCAGCTCCTACATATATTTTGGGTTTGACGTCGCTGCTAACTGGCTTTTCTCTTACTGGGCTGTTGTCAATGATGCGCTGCATTGGGTTCGACTCCGTGAACGAAGAGGGAAGGACCTTGTCATTGTGTCCTTTCTGAATTATTTGGCGAGATAATGATGCCTCAAGGTGTGAGTGTGAGAATAATATAATATCCAAACGTGGACTGCCACGTATGGATTTCAAAACATAAGGGGTCCGTTGCCTTGATCGAGTGTAGCACTATGTTCATCGCAAGTTCTCAGGCTCAACTTCACTTGTGGGTCATGGAAGAGTATGGTGTAGTGGAATCCTGGACCAAATTGTATACTTATTCTATGGCACAGTATTCTTTTTTCTCTCTTGGTTTTAACGTCAATCACGAACACGTGTTTATGCTTGATTTCCGTAAAACTCCACCTTCGCCTTCACTGATGAACTTTTACAATTGGCAGAACCAGAGAACTCATCGAGGGGACAGAATGGATTTTTTTGTAGAGAGCCTTGTCTTACTTGGCCACCCCAATGCCATTTCCTACTAGACTAGAGAATCGCTTTTGCTTTTGTACGTACTATACTGTTAGATTGTGCTTGATTCAGTGGATATGTATTATTTCAACATTTGAATGTGTTTGCTATATTTAATTTCTTCAGTATTATCACTATGATGGAACATCAAATAGCCGGTGTTATATAGCCATTGTGGTAGATTGATAAATTAAATTGTGTTGTGTAGATTTTAAGTGGCACAGCAGTTTCAAGAAGTAACTGTATGTCATCTTTAATTATAAAGCGCTAATAAAAATTTAACTTAAGTGATTTCATGGCTATTTAAGAGAAAAACATTGAGGCCGGTGCCATAGCCCCTAATTTCTTATAAACTAGCCTCTCTACATGTGCTCCCACGCCTAAGGCCGTAGCACAACTTAAAATCATATGCAAAAGGGTTAAGGTTCTAATGTTAAGTTATGGTTAAACTATACATCAATTGCTTCTTTTTCAAGTAGGGGGGTAAACACCCCAAAACAAAAGAAACTATTCACCCTGGTCTAAACAGACCAATCTAGCTTTAGGAATACCTAAAGCATCATCAGCTCGACAAGAACTGACCCAACTAGGAGCCTTGTCAAGAATGAACAAGCCCATATCCAAGTTATAGCTCCATTTGGCAAGACAGTCAGCAACTCTATTCTTCTCTCTATACACATGTGTGAGGGTGCAATGACCAATTTTTCTCATCAGTTCACAGCAGCTATCAACCAAGGCTGCCAAAGGGTGCAAACCAAGCAGAGAAGGCTGCAGGCAAAGGTTCATAGCGACAGCGGAGTCCATTTCAATGATTACATCCCTAATACCTTTTTCCAAGGCTAGTTGCAGACCAAAGAGGAGCCCCCAAACTTCTGCCTCAAGAATTCGGCCTTATCCTAGATTAACAGCAAACCCAGAAATCCAGTCACCATGAAAATCTCTAATAACTCCCCCTGCTCCAATACAACCTGAAGTTATCTTCCTAGAGCCATCCACATTAAGCTTAAACTTGCCAACCTCAGGAGGGTCCCAAGCCAAAAGAAGTTGGGTCTTAGCATTCCCCGTATTACCAACAAGAGCCGACTTAAACCACTCCATAGCTGACACACAAATAGTCTGTCTAGGATTAGAGACCAAATCTGCATCTCCAAGAAACTCAAGTCTGTTTCTCCATTTCCACAGATGCCAGCATGTGAAGGCAAAGATAGTGTTCCAAGGCAATCCGCCAAACCACTTCACAGTAGAAAGAAGATTTACATGTAACCAAGGACCCAAGTCCAAATGGAAAAAATTAGCCTTGTGATTTGAGCAGGAGCATAACATTCCAAACATCAATGGCCCTTTCGCAATCCCGAAGAATATGCAAAACATTTTCATTTGGTCAAGAACAAAAACCACAAGAGGAATTATTCTTCAGTTGTCTTCGAACCCTTTGCTCATTAGTCAAAATTTTACCCTGAGGAGCCGCAAGCCACATAAAGTATTGTAACTTTGGAGGGATTTTTAACTTCCAACAGAAATCCCGCCAAAAGCATTCTCTAAAAAATAGATTATATGCAGATTTAACTGAAAAACTACCAGTAGGACTGAGCTTCCAGATTTGGGCATCAGTAAGGGATCCTAAGAAATCCACAGGTAGACTAATGATTTGTTGGACAAGATCTGCACTTAAGGCATCTTGGAGCTTATCAATATCCCACCAACCAAGCTTGGTGAAGCTTGAAACATAGCGGTCACTGTCCTCAACATTCAAATTTTCGATCTCCAATTTTTAGTTTGTTTTTTTATTATAAAAAAAATTAAAATAAAGGTGATTAGGGTTGATTTTCGGATGGATCAGATTGGAATTAGGCGATTCCAATTCCAATCCAAAAAAATTCGGAATGAAAATTCTATTCCAATGCCGTTCCAAAAAATTTCGGAATTTCAATATCCATTCAAATTTGGAAAACTTGGAATTTTCGAAACTTAAATATTTTGGAAAATTTCGGAAACTAGTTCAAAAATCTAAACATGCCCGACCATTTGAAGGATTAAAATTGACTCAAAATTGAAAGCTCATACAATAAGCTTGGAAACTATGATATGCTAGCACTTAGATATTATTATCCTTTAAGAAATAACTTGTCTATCTCTATTTGGTCATCAAATTATATTTAGTTCAACATGAAATTAGTAATTGTGTGTAGTCTAAGCTTGAAACCCCAATTATTTCATAATTCGAAATTTTTTAGAATCTCTAAATACATTCCAATTTCAATCCAATTTTTATCAGAATTTTCGGTTTTCAGAACTTTCGAATGTCTGAATTGATTTGGACTTTCCAAAATCGGAAATTTTTGGAACGGAATCGGATTTTTCAATCCAACTTGCACCCCTAGGTGAGATAATTCAAACGTAAGATCTCTTCCAACAATGATAAGCAAAACAGGTCTTAAAAATTTTAGGATCAAGGCAACAACAAAAAAATAGGCCTGCATAACACTCATTATAATGTTTCTCTTTCAATAAAACTCAACAATTCACAAAAAAAACCTTACGAAAACTAGAATGTGGAGTCAAAAGGCCAAGGAAGTTAATTTTTGTGATTGACAAGAGAATTACTATTAGAGTAGGAGCTAGTTCATTTCCTCCTCTCTAATGATACAAAAGAAAAATAAAAAATTGTCACGAATCTAGTTATCTACCAAGAGGAGAAGCCTCTTTTGACAAATCACTTGTGCATAATTGATGTTAAGAGGTAAAATTGCGCCATTTCGATTTGAAAAGGGCACTCACATTACTCAATACTGATTATGTATTCATGTGGCAAGAGCATCTCCAGGAATGCCAGCCAAACTTTCAACTTTGACTTCAAATGAAATATAAGGTTTTTATTATTATTTATTTTTAATTTAAAACCCACTTTTATTTTTTCAATTTATCTAGCCACTTTTATAGCTAATCGCTTAGTCAAAGTTTGGAGTTTTGATCAATTTGAATATTCAATTTATTATTTCTAAATTAAAACCCACTTATACTTCAAAAGTTGTACATTTGAAGGATTTGACTAGCCTCATTTCTCTCTCCTATCTAGACAGCTAGCCACTGTTCAAAAAACGAAATTGACTCATGTATGACTACCTTTTTTTTTCTTTTTTTTTTTGCTACAGGACGTAAACATGGTTTTAATAATTTAAGTTTTTATTATTATTTGAATTTGAATATTTTTGTTGTGATCAATGAAAGTAACTTGAAACAAAAGAGTTAATGATCAAAATGGGAAGCACCTGTACATAACTACTGGTGTCTCACTCTGTGCACAGCCGTTAATGAAATGAGAAAGGAAGAATTCAATAAAGAAAATTAAACTCATATATATGATTTTCTTAGCTGCCCTATGTTACTGTTGAAGTTTTAAAGAAAAGCTCTATTTCTTCTAACAATCTCTTATCCCCAAAATTTAATCCTCCAGAATCCCTGTCTAGACAAGACTTGGATGACATCAAGTGAATGAGATACTCACAAACTTCTCCCATGTCGTCCAGGATGGCGACTGCCTTTTTTTTATGCTCTTTTGCACTTTCATCTTGACTGTTGTCAGTGTACTTCTGTTTTCTGCAGGCCTGCAATGTGTAAAATAACTGCATTATCTCTCTTTTTAATATGCTGCCTGAAATGTCCAAGGCTAAAATTTTAGGAAAATCCATCAGCCAGTGTTCATTCTAAAACAAACTTGACGGAAGTATAATGACTCATTTTCATGTTTGAAGTATTAAAAAAGGAAGCATCATTTTAGTCCGTTAAAGAACACGAACAAAACCAACAGAACAGAAAAGTGCATGACATAGGAATGGTCACCTGGAGCAGCTGATTTACACTACAAATTTGTTCCGCCTTTAAGTACTCAGAGTTCAATAGAGCTCGAAATAAAAGTACAATCTCTGTGCTCAAATTATTTGCTGCAAGGTTTTGAATGATGCCAGATATGCAAGAATCATCAAACACCGATCTCATCCATTCAGGAACCTTCGGCAGCTTTAACAATGTGACTGCTACATGAATTGCAGGCTTGTGAAGATTAATGAAAGATTTTGATGCTAAGCATGGGACTGCTAAAGACATTGCCAGCTCTTCCACAATCATCCTACTCCAATGATTCCTTGTAATCACAATTGTTCCTTGCATTCCCGGCAATTCCCAACCCAAGATCATTGATAGGCAGAGGCCACAATTCATAGCCACTCTGAGGTCACTGTAGAAAATTAAGCCTTCTAGGACAGCCATTACAGACATTAGGTAGTCCATGGTGCATACCAACTCCTCCCCTGTTCTATTCCTCTGATCAGATATTCGGGTAAACAACTCCAATAGGCAGTATGAAGCAACAAGTTTGACCAAAGGTGATCCAAAATGTAATAGTCTGCATAGGTCATGGCAGAATATCCGGATAAAGGAAATCTGCTGTAACCTATCTGGGGGATCAAAGAAATTTTTCCAGTCCACAATCCCTGGTAAAACAGTGTGCAAACTGGAGGAAATGGAAGAAAGAATAAAAAAAACAGTTAGTTTCAAAAGCAAAATTCAGTTGTATGGCTAAATTTAATACGAGGAACTAAACTTCTTAAAGAGAAGAAATACAAGGAACTAACCTTCTTAAGGAGAAGAAGTTTAGTAGAAGCACAAATATTAAAACTTCTCCACAGTTAGTTTCAAAAGCAAAATTCAGTTGTATGGCTAAATTTAATACGAGGAACTAACCTTCTTAAAGAGAAGAAATACAAGGAACTAACCTTCTTAAGGAGAAGAAGTTTAGTAGAAGCACAAATATTAAAACTTCTCCAGAGCTTGTTTCCTCATCGTGGTCAACCAATGCTGGTCCTTTTAGACATGCTTCATGAATTGTGCTGTTGATTGTAGAGACTAGAGAAGTGCTGAAAATAATGGCTTTCGAAGGTGCTATGAGCACTTCATTGGAAGAATGGTGCAAAATTAAACAAAGAATGCCAGTTACTATGAGACATTCTTGATTCCACCCGTCTGCAGCTCTTGTGGTGATAATATTTATCAACTACAAAAGAAGACAAACTGTCTCATTAAATTCCTGTGGCAGCAAGTAAACTGGAATAACATAAATTAAGTAAGTCACCTTCATAGTCACTGCAAGCCAACATTCAACATCAGAAAGAGTTCCATGGTGCACTGAGCATAAAAATTTGATAATTAAAACTAAAACGGGTGTGGATATCTGTGGGGACTGTGTATAAGTTGATTCGCAGAAAAGATTCCGGAGAGCACTCCCAATACCATGCAAGCATAACTGGTTGGAAGCAATTGGAAATATATCGATAATAGTTGCCACTAGATTCACTACAGAAATAATGTCATTCTCATGTCCTTCTTTCTCGAGAAGTTGTGTCAATAATGGCACTAAAAGTGTTGATCCATGATTATCTCCTCCTGCTATTAATTCTGCAATTAAATTAACATTTACCATATGACTGTTCTTTCCATGTTGACCAGAATATATTGCTCTAGAGAAGCTAAAACCAACTTATCATCTGCAAGTCTGGAGAGCAAAGTATAAAATATTTGAAGAAAAGTAGGTCGTAATTGTTAAATGTACTGCAAAAAAACATAGCAAAATGAATGAAACTAGAAATCAAAATCTCAATTACCTTTCATCATATAAAGAACTGGTGTATAAAATCAGCAAAATGGCAGATTGGCAAGAAGATAATTCCAGATTACGGGAGTTCTTTTGCCCAAGTAGAAAGAGCAAATCAATGGGATCAGATGGGAGACATAAAGTAGCATCTCTAATAGGTTGCCCAGAATCATTTCCCACAAGAACATCTACCAGTGAACTGAGCATCAGATACACTCTCCATTTCATCTTTTCTGTGGGAAATAAACCTAGGCATCCAAACGACAAACTGAACCAACTGCTTGAAACTAGGTTCTCTGCGAGTTCTGCTACTTGATTATTGGAATCCTGAAGCAGTATCGAATGAAATGTTTCCAATACTCCAAGGACAGTTTCCTCATCCATTTCATTGAAGTTGGTTCCAAGCCAAGGTAACAAATGTTTTGTACATACATTTACAATAAATTGTCGTAGTTCCGCTTTAGTGGAGTCAGTAGAATTTCCTTCACGACTATAAATATTATACACCTCCTTAAGTAGGAACAAGGAATGCAAAAGTTTACAAGGATTCTTCTCCGAGATACTTAGACAAGCTGATACAGCATGTTGCATTGCTTCTTTAATTGAAATTTGTAGATTCAAATTCCCATGAACAGATGGAGTTCTGACAATAGCTACAACAACTGAGCAGGTCAATATAAATGTCTCCTCAAGCATGCCTATCTCCCCATCAGAATGCTTTTTAAGCATCTTTGCTAGAACAGGTACTAGCTCTGTTATATGAGAGGAGGATACCATTCCAGGGCAATCAGATATGCAGTTCAGAATGAGTTTTAATGTCTGATTTTGAACTGGATGGAAAGGAATGTCAGCTACATAATTTAGTACTGGAACCAAAGTTGCAAACCCAACAACAAGCCTCTGTTTGAAAGCTTGCTCAGCTTTTGATAAAATGTCAAGTACCTGAACACAAGATTTGACCACTGGATCCTTGCATTCTGTTCATCAACAAAGCTTATTAGCTCTTTTATTCTTGGGTTCATGAAGTTGGACTTTCTGATGCTTTGACTTGATAATACAGTCATAAAAAATAAAAATAAAAATAAAAAGCTTAAGCAATCTACACTAGGACACTGAAAAATTTGTAGAAATTCAATAAATACTTCTGAATAATGATAATTGTTGACTCCTTACTTAAACAGCACAGTTCTGTTTTCCTGATGTTTGGCAATACTCAAAAAATATCAAGCAGATAGCTGTTATTGTTCTATTTGGCACTGAAACTTTACCAACCTGACAATCTTAGTATTTCAAATACATAATCTGCAATGTTCTCTTCCACTAGGAATTGGGCTTCTTTGCCTGAAGTGCCTTCCCAGGAGGACATGTAATGAAACAGTAAATCAAGTGTGCTGATCTGGACTTGGCTGTCTGTTGAAAGCATTGGGCCTTTGATGGCTTCCGTAAACAATATATTCATTGGATTTGCATCTTTTCCATCTTCTGTTGCTTGCTCAAAGCTATCTCCTTCGGACGAACTCATGCTGTTTATATCAACTGCATATGCAGCCCCGAAAAGCCCTCTCAGAGCCAACACTGTCAAGAATGCTGCACAAATAATATGGAAATTGTTAGTTGAGAGAAGACAGGACTGATACCAATGAGGGAATGTGCATGTAAAATGGGGAGAATTCCATTCTGCTTCCCCAAAGAGTTATATATTACCTGAAAGGTTTAAAATTATAACTGTTTCCACTACAGGCAGTAAGTTCTAGTCAAGAACTCAAGCACTTGGAGCTGCAACGTTTTTATCTTTTTATTCTAAATAAACTCAAGATGCAAAGTATCTTGTCATGAGATATGAACAAATTGATGGCATTGTTGTACAATCATTCGAACTAACTGATCCAACTATTGGTGAGAGAAATTGCAAGGACCTTCACCTTCAAAGTTAAAATATGGTCTGACATCAATAAGAAACAATTGTGGTGTAGTCAGGGAGTTCGATTGCAGGCTTGATGTCTACTTTGAAACATTTAATAAATAGAAACTCATGGGGTATAACAAGCTGACCAAAATCCTAGTCATATATTGCTGAGCTGTGCTTCAAATAAGGGAAAATGGACCCAATTCAAGAAGTGGAATACTGACCTACACAATTCAAGCGGACATCATCGCTTTGGGTCTTCATGAGGGCCTCTAGAGACAAGCGCAATAGCTTGGGGCAAAAGGCAAATAAAAAATCAGTTCCATCACCAACCTCTGATGCGTATTGGAGAACGGATACCTTGTATAGAACAAACAGGATTTCTCCCCGAATCTCTTCACTGTGTTAAAGGTATAAAATAGAGGATTTTAGTTATAATGTGGTAAATGCATGGAAAAAGGAACATGTTATATTATCAGTCTTCTTTATTTGTTACCTTGGCAATTGAAGACCTTCAACAAGATTGGTAATGAGACCATATTTGTCTCTAATGTGAGCGTAAGGATTATTCTGCTGGCAGTTTAACAAAACCCCTAAGCAGTGAAGCTGCACTCAAAGAATGGCAGAATTGTTAGCAGGGATATATAGGTTTTGAGATCAATAAGATGTAAGTCTTAAAGATATTGTTGAAAAACGTTTCGTTAGTAGAAGCCAGTGGGTGCACAGATGCTTATCATCGTTGAGACTTCCTTGTAGACTCTAAACCATAGCTATTAAACTTGCATATGAACAAAGTCATGATGCACAAATTTAATATAAAAGGCCAAAAAGTAACCAAAATACAAGGATCAGAGAGTTTCAGTTCAGGTATACTCAAAGTTGAGTTTCCCCCTAACTGAGCTTCAAAGTCATGTCACATGCGAGGGCTTAAAGTCAGAAATCTGATCACCCTAACTTGCCCGCTCAAATTTCATTTGACTCAGAGAGTAGAGAAATCTAATTTCAAAGAAACAGGACAAACTATTCAAGGATCTCAACCAACACTAACTCATCCTATTCTGTATATGAATATAAATAAGACAATTTCAGGTTTTAGTTACAATCCTTCAACTATAGTATTGTTGTACCATGAGAAACCAAAACTAACCAAGCTAGCCTGCATATGATTATCAAGTTCGATTAATAACCGATCGATGAGAAACAGTAGAATCAAGTTCGATTTCACCAGATTCATCCACCCAATTTCTAACCCCTAACCAATCATACACTGTTTGATTACCGAAAAATTACAGAATTCATAATTTTCCTTCATAATCTCAGGAAGCAAACAGAAAATAAAAATTACCCAAAATATATATCTAAATCTGAAAATTGATATGTATATTCACAAACACGCAGAGTTTTAATATGAGAAACAGTAGAAGAATCAAGCTCGATTTCTCCACATTCGTCGGACCGTAACAAGTCATACACAGTTTCGCTACCGAGAAACACAAATCATTTTCTCAGGAAGCAAACAGAAAACAAATCACAACCGGAAAATTTGTTTTTAAGTCTCAACAGCAATTCCAGAGTTCACAGACAAACAAAGAGAGAAAGGAGAGATGCGTATGATGGAAATACCGTATAAAGCTGACGGCGACTCCAGGCCAAGGCACCAGATGAGAGGCGGTCGGAAACCCTAGCGACGAAGTCAGCAGAGATCGAGGCACCGGAAGATTCGCAGAGAGCGGAAATGAGATGGACGACTTGTCGTGCGATGGGGTCGTCGTCGAAGGAAGAGAGAGCATGAACGAGAGGCGAGACGAGGAAGTGAGGATGGAAGTCGACGAGAGAGCGGAGGAAGGGGGGGTCGGAGGAGATGGCCTGAGAGAGCTGAGAGAGGGCGTAGGACACGTGGACGGTGGAGGATTGGGGGTTGGAGATGAGGTTGGAGAAGCAGAGCAAGCAGATGGAGCCGCCTTGCTTGGTTCGGAGCAAGAGCGTGGATCTGTGGCCCTCTGAGCACGTTCTCGGTGACACAACGGAATTCGAAGCTTCTTCTTCTTCATTTTCATTGTAGTCTCGGAGGAGCTGCTGCGACTGTGAGTCGTCGAAGTACATTGTGTGACTACGAAGAGTGTTTGAATTTTGGCGCCAGTGAAAGAAAAGAAAAGAAAAGAAAGGAAGCAGCAGATGATGAATTTGTGCTAAAAAACGGAGCCGCTTCCTCTAGTGGCCTCTTGGCACGTGCACAGACTTCGCTCCTGTGAAAAATCTCTTCTTCTCTTTCATTTATTTAATTTGAGAGCTGATTTTTCCACTCCTATTTTCTCCACTTACACTCTCTTCTACTTTTTAATACTTTTTAATCAATATTTTTCATTTATGTTCTTTCTCTTTCATATTCTACCCTTACCCTATATTAAGGTTTTGATAACTGTAATTAAGAAAAGTTAACAGAAAATTTTTATTTAAAAAAAAAGGAAATAAATAGAAATATAAGTATTTGTACGCTAAATTCTTTTTTTTTTTTTTACCAAGTATGTGAGTACTATTTATCTTTGTTGTATTTAATAGATAATAAAAAATTTGGGCTAACATGTTTACAGATAGAAGAACCAAAAAATGCTACTAACTAAATTGTCATTAGGAGCTTAGATACGTAGAGAGAAAGATATGCATAATAGTCTCATATTTTTGTTCTTTCAAAATATTAGTAAGTGATTGTACATGTCTTCTTATTAGAGGGAATCATAGAGTAAGGGTAGAATAGGAAAGAGAAATAACAAAATTGATTAAAAAGTATTAAAAAGCAGAAGGGGGTGTAAGTAGAGAAAATGAGAGTGGGAAAATCACCTCCCTTTAATTTTAGAGTAAATTGCCATACACCCCTAACTAAGACTCCAATTGAACTTAATCCCTGAATTAAAAAGTCAGTCAATTTAACATCTGAATTAAATAAAATGACCAATTTAGCCATTGCCATTAAGTTTTGAAAATTTCATCCAATCTTCCGTTAACTTGAAGAGTAAATTTGTAATTTCGAGTATAATAAATAGTAAGAAAAATAGAATAACATTTATGAAAAATAAGCACCCATCTCTCTCTCTCTCTCTCTCTCTCTCCAGCACGCATCTAGAAAAAACAAAAAAAATGTTCCAAAACAAGAACAATCTCTCAAATGAGGAGTCTGCATCCCCATGGGTTCTTGATTTTCTTATATTCAAAACAAGAACAATCTAATTAATCTTTAGAGATATATTACATCTAGAAATTTTTTTTGATTTTCTTATGACAAGTCATCATGGCTGCTGAAATAATTTTTCACAAGAAATTTACATGCTCTTAATAAAGCAAATAAAGAAGAAATAGCAGGTAATATAAAACTTTACAAATTTATGTGGGTATTGTTGATGCCCAAAATAGGTATCAAATAAAGAAGAAATAACAGGTAATATAAAACTTTACAAATTTATGTGGGTATTGTTGATGCCCAAAATTAGACCTGGCAATATTGCACACGACCCGTTAACACGACACGAATTCGCACGAAATTATCAGTATTTGGGTTGAGCTTAATGGGTCGGGTTGAAAACGGGTGAACCCGTTAGCCACCCGTTAAGCTAACGGGTCGTGTTGGGTCGAAAACGGGTGAACCCGTTACACCCGTTAGGGAGGTTAATTTTGTAATTTTGCAAAATTTCTTTTCTTTTCTTCTTCACCTTTTCCTCTTTTTT